>PVJD01008838.1:0-68423 GCA_004026545.1 Mormoops blainvillei
CCTTTCATTACTTGGAATATTTCTTGCCATTCCATTCTGGCTTTTAGTGCTTGTGTTGAGAGATCAGCTGCTAGGCCTATCAGAGTTCCCTTGTATGATGTTTCTTGTTTCTCCATTGCTACACTGAAGATTGTCTCTTTGTCTTTAAAATTGGCATTTTAATTATGATGTGTCTTGGAGTGGGCCTCTTTGGCTTCATCTTGATTGGGACCCTCTGTGCCTCCTGAACTTTCATGGATTTTCCACTCTCCAGGTTAGGGAAGTTTTCTGTCATTATTTTTTGGAACAGGGTCTATCCCTTGCTCCTTTTCTTCTCCTTCTGGTAGTCCTATGATTTGAATGTTGTTGCATTTCATGTTGTTCTGAAGTTACCTTAAGCTACCTCCATATATTTTTAGTCTTTTTTCATGCAACTGCTCTCCCCGGGCATTTCTTTCTACCGTGTTTTCTAGGTCACTGATTTGGTCCTCTGCTTCATCAAACCTGCTTGTAATTCCTTCTTATGTATTTTTTATTTCAAATATTGTATTCTTCATTTCTTCCTGGTTCTTGTTTATAGTTTCTATTTCCTTTTTCATGCTGTCTTAGTTCCCACTAATTTCCTTGTAGTTGTCACTGAGTTCCTCGAGCATCCTTATAACCATTTTTTTGGATTCTGTATCTGATAGTTTGCTTGCCTCAATTTCATTTCACTCTTTTACTTGGGATTCTTCCATTCTTTTCAATTGGGAGTTGTGTCTTTGTCTCCCCATTCTCATGGCATTTTTGTTTGTTTGTTTTTGCATCTCAGGATGCTCTGTTTTGCCAGCTCTCTTAGTGGGGTAGACTTCTGTGGTGGGAGTTCTGTGGTACTTAGTGGTGTAGTCTCTTTGATTGCCATACCTGGATGCTCTAGGAATGGCCTTTCTTCCACTTCTGTGGTGTCTCTTGCTGTACGTGGGCTTTACTTGTTGGTGGCTTCTTTGTTGGTGGGTTTTCCCCTCCAGTGGGCTTACTGGTAATCACATCTCCCACCTTGTCTTTTATGCTGTTGTACAGATACTGGTTAACAAAGCCGTATTACCAGGGAACCAAGCTTAGCCAGCAAAAGAACCCCTGTACCATATCAGCAATCCCAACCACAGTTGCGTAAAGATCAATAAAGGTGAGGAGATATTACGGATATTATAGTATATGACAGCGGGAATTTGAGCTGACTAAAAGAGGGGAAATGTTACTGAGTCTGAAGAGGGAGGAGAATTGGTAAGAGAAGAAAGGGAGAGACAAAATTTGAAATGTAAGTAAAACACAAAAGGGCAATGGGATCAATGAGGTAGGGAAAGGGAAGAGTATACTCTGAGGTTTGAAGTAAAATTGAAAGGGTATTGGACCAACAGGAGCAAAATTGCAGAAAAACCACAGCAGGGTTGATAACAGTGACAGCTGAATGAAGTTTAATAAAGATGGAATGGAAATAAGAATATTGTAGAAAAGCAAAAATGAATATGAGATGTCTACTGTAAAGAAACATGATTTTGAGAGAATGGGGGAAGCAAACTAATTAGAGTATGTAGTAAAGCCCAGGCTGAGATAGTGAGGTAAAAAATAAAAGGCAGGAAAAAAAATGAAATAAAATTCCTCACTCAATTGATCATGGGCAGGGGAAGACGAAATGGAATAAGATAGGGGAAGAGTATTCTATGTGATTTAAAGTACAAAAAAATCATGAACAAATGGGAGTTCCGTTGGAAAAGTACAGCAATGACAGTGGTATTTCGCCCAACTAGTCACTCTTTATAAAAGGTAGAAGGGAAATAAGACTCTTATAATAGGGGTAAAAGAATGTGAGCTGGCTTAAGAAAGAAGAGCGCTTACGCAAGCTTAAATGGAAGAGCAATAGTGAGAGTAAGGGACAGAAACCTGGTAGTCTGAGAAAAAATCAAGTTTAGCACAAGAGTAATAAAGCTCAGGAAATGAAAAAATGGAGTAAGACCAGGGAAAGGTGCTGTGTGGGATTTAGAATAACAATAACATGATAAAAATGTATACTCTGAAGAAAATAAATAAAAATGAAAGACCAAGAGTAGTGAGTTATTTGGAATATGAGTGAAGTGAAAGAATAATTAAAATGCAATATGAAAGAGAGAAAAACAAAACAAAAAACAAAAATCCTAAATAAATGAAAAGAAAATAGAGAAAATTTTTAAAAAATGGAAATTCTGATGAAGAGCAAGGTGAAATTATTTCACCTGTTGGTGCTTGCCTTCTGACTTCTTTCTGGAACTGTCTCTGTTTTTGTCTCAGCTCCAGGTCTTAATTGTCTTACTCTTCTAAAGGAAAAAAAAGAAAAAAAGTCCCCTGCTGGTGGTTGCTAGGCCTGCCAGGCTGATTTTGCAGATCTTCCCAGCTCTTGCAGGCTGTGGGGGATTGGAGTATGTTTTTCCTTTCTGTTGGCTGGGCAAGGAAGAGGGCTCAGTCTTGGCTACAGTAATCACAGGTGCCCCCTTTCCAGCCTATACCCCCAGAGCACTGTGTGGCCCACAGTCTCCATTCTGGGCAGTTGTACCTGGCTGGCGCCGATGAACCACCTCGCCTTGCACAGCTTTGATCAATCTGTGAGGTGCATTGAGTAGGAGCAACTCATTCCGACAGTCCTCCCACCTTGATGGCCAGGCAACTGTGCTTGACTAGGTCCTTTCCCAGTGCGCCTCAGTACCCCTTTGAAAAAAGTCCCTTTGTGCACTGCCTCCCCTCTGAGCCACCACCAGACTTTCCACACACTCCAGCTCTCTGTCAAGGCCAGAGTCTGTCTCAGACATAGCCAGTCATAGCCCACCTCTTCTCCTAGCTCCAGGTGCCCCCAGGATCCCTCCCACTCTCTAGCACTGTCCTGGCCAGCAACTGCCCACCAGGTGCACTACCAGCTATGTGTGTGCCTGCATGCTTTCCCTCCTCCACACCCCCCACTGTAACATTGAAGTTTCTCCTTGCAAGGATCTGCGATTTGCCGATCCTGGGAGGGGAGGGAGCCTCTAGGCTGCTATCATTGACACGGCTGCCTTCCAGGTTTTCCCTGAGGCGACCTGGATTTCTGGTGTCAAGTCTGGGGACTTTCCCCGTCTCCCTATAAAACCTCCTTACCACCCGTTTTGAAGTGTCCTCTGCACACTTTAGCTTCCAAACTTCATATCAGCTAAGATTGTGTTGGCTGTTCACTTTACCCTTTGGAAGATCAGCTAAGTGTCCCAGTTGGGTGCATGAGCAAGTGGGCTCAGCTCCTACCTACTTTGCCGCCATCTTCTCCCCTCCTGCACAATTAGTGATTGAGGGTGTGAAACATGATACAGGATACAGGACTCAAGGTGGCCAACAGGGACCAAAGGAGAGATGACAAATAATAGCAATGAAGCTGACAGATCCAATCCCCCAAAGCCTGCTACTGATAGCAAAACAAAGGGACACTGGATTTGTGTTGTAGTTCCCACATTTCTTAGATAGCTATGAAAACTATTTAAGTTCAAAGAAAAGAAAAACCTCCACTGGAATATGCCTGATTACCCTACTTCAGAATCTTCCATATACCTCTCCCCTGAGACAGTCTCATTACTGCAGTGTGGTTTAATAAGAGCTGTTGTGATTTAGCCTTTCCCACAAAAGGCTGCTGACTAGTGCCTTTTTTCTTGTTCTTAACATAAATAAAGCAAACTGTATTTTGTTTATAACTGGATTATTAGATTCTTGAGCTGCACTAATATGGTAAGTAACCACTAGCCACATCTTGTTACTTACATTTAAATTTATTAAAATATAATTAAAAATTTAGTTCCTCAGTCTCATTAGCAAGACTTAAGTAACTTTGCATGGTTTGTAGCTACTGTATTGGACATGTGGATACAGAACATTTTTATCATTACAGAATATTCCATTGGACAGTACTACTTTAAGGAATCAGTTATTTTAGGGGATTTATATTGTCTTCTGTGGGCATAAAAGTCATACTGGTCTTTATGCAACTTCATAAGTACTTTAGAAGATTGCCCCTTACAAAATGACTGTTTCAGTGTGGGTGATATTGGTATGAAATTACTGAACGCACCCTAATTTATAACACCTTAATCTACCCCAAACTGAATTTAGCAGGGCACATACCACCTAAAATGATTTCCCAAAGAAGTGGTAGAATGTTTTTTAAATTAGACCCTCAACATTTTCCCCTATTTTCTTATATCTATCTCAAAATATCTAGAAATATTAATTTTTTATGTGGCACACCTGACTACTTTATCTGCCTGCTCTTCAGTAACTTGAAATGACTCAACTCCCTTGGAAATAAGTTGGCATTAACTCTCGCTCACTCTATAACTGAGTACCCTGTTTGTTGCTTTTTGTAAAGAATTATCAAGTCTCCCTTTGTTCAACAGATTTTTGGCTTGTACGTCTTCCTGTGTGCCTAGTAACCTAGCACCTTTTCTAAAACATGCAGTAGGTTCTAAGAACATGTTTGAATGAATGAACCCAAACTGATTTTTGCATTTGACTTCATAAGATTCCCAGGTTAGGGAAATCAAGCTTTCCTCAGCAACATTCATGTAGGAAAATTTCATGTCCCAGGTTATGTGTTCCACTAATCAGCTAGCTATTTTCCCCCAATATGAGGCTTAATCTGGGGGTTTCCTAATTATGGAGTTATAGAAGCTCTGCCTCAGTTTTCTTTTTTTCACGCCCACATTTCTCATCCTATTTACTTGGAACAACTTCATAAGGCTGTTCACTTCAAACACCAAAAGAAAACACCTGACAGCCTTCTGTCTCTAGCATGTACTTTGGCAGTGTACTGATTGTCGGTGTTAAATTTCAAGGATTGGATGTGCTTAAAAAAAAATGTCATTACATTGCTGACCTTGATGTTGTAATATCATTATAAATAGAAGCTTTAAAAAATCATTCAAAGAATACAGTACCATTTCTTCGTTTTCTCAGCAAATAATCATTGAGGAACTTCTACGGACCAGACTTTATCCCATACAATGTAAAGTTAATGATTTAAACTAAAGATTAAAGAATTGCACATTTTTAGATTATCTGAGTGTTTAAGAAAACTGAGATTGATAGCTTTGAACATTTGTTTTAGCATTTGTTGTAATTTTTTTAAAAATGTAATTATTCCTATTTAAGAAGAAACCTTAGTCCTCATCTTTTAAATTAGTTGCATTCACATTTAAAAATAGTCTTCCAGATACTGGAATTGGTTGGCAGAGTATAATATTCAAATTACATAGATAACTTACCCCCAAATAAATAATGTCTGTTCTTAGAGAGGATTTCACTAATGAGATCTTAAAAACAGTCTATCAGATGTTATGCTACAGACATTCTTTAAAGTAGTTTATATATCCCTTTATTTGAGCCCAAAATGGTTTTTGGAGCTCAGATTTGGTTTGTTATTTGGCATGAAGTTGATGTCCCCTGTGGTTTGCCAGTTGGTGCTTACATTTGACTGGTGGGTCCCAGCACAGTAATAATGCCCAGGTAGATTAGGGCCCTTCCTTCTAAGCTGCTACTACCTGCTGCCAGAGGTTGATAAAGTGAGTGCTAGGTTGAGCCAGGAAGAGGCTATTCACTTGACTAGGTTGGTGCACAATGGTGTTGTGTGGTATCTGTGTTTTTAAACTCCAGTATTATTTCCCAGTTTCAAGATGATCATGTGTTCTTTTAAGTCCTCTCTTTTCCCACTGTCATCTGTACTACTAGTCACAAGCCCTGGGAAAAAATAGGGATGAAGATTGAAATTGCAGTTGAAATAGAAAGAAATATTCTATTTATTTTGGCTTTAATACTTTCATTCAGCAAACATTTTTTGAACACTATCTACTGGGAACCAGACAAGACACTGGAAATAGCATTGCTATCTTCAAGGACCCCTGGTCTTTGGGAAAGACAGGCATGGAGATGGACTCTAAGGAACTCTTGTGACAGATGCTTGTGATACAGATATATAAAGGTTTCATGAAAGCCTCTGCCTGGAGGCGTCTGTGAGAGGGCCGCTAAGGTTTTGAGCAGAGTTTGAAAGAAGAACAGTTGTTTGCCATCTTACAAGCAAGGGACAGCATTCCAGGTAGAGGAAATAATATGTACAAAAGAGTTTGATAGAGAAGTGAATGTTCAATTAACTACAAGTAATTAATTCAGGGTAGTTTAAGTGCAGAGCGAATGGGGCAGGAGTGGAGAAAATGAAACAGAGTGGAGAAGCAAAACTAGATCATAAATAGCATGTATATATCACAAAGAGTGTGTCTTACCTACAGGAAATGGAGAGCCACTGAAGAATTATCTGTGACCTTGACCATGTCCCTTAAAAGATTTTTAAGAGATCATTCGGGGTACCTGTGGGATGATCGGAGGCAGGGAGACAGACCAGGAGCCCATGATAGTCCTGTCTTATTGGAATAGAGAGCTAATTGTACTCTTTAGCATATTGTTCCTGTTCAAATGGGTCATTATTAACTGCCTTTAATCCCTGGCACCCTATGATTGTAATGATTGTCAGGTCTTAAAGCAAACATTTGCTGTGACTTGTCCTTAGTGTGTCGTCAATGATAGTGTCTTTTAGTAGACCTCTATGATGTAAAGTTACTGAGTTTTTCAATATGCAATCATTAAAATGTTGATCTTTAGAAATAATATTTTTCTTATTGTCTATTTATTATACCAGTTGTGTTAAGTTTTAGGAGCCCCCTATTAATTATTTTCCTTCTGAGGTGTTTTAAAGACTCTTTTGGTTTCTTTGAAGTAGAGTCATTAAATTATTCCCCTTTAATCCAGTTTCTGTCATTTGCTTTTCAGAAGGTGATATAGGGCCTTATCTGTAAGTCCAAAGACATTTTTAAGTGGGGAGAAAGTAAAGAGGTAGACTATGGAGGCTCAAAAAGAGAAGAAAGTAAGGTTTGAGTGTGGTTTAGTCAAACACATTTGTCCCAAAAAACTTTTTTCAGTCTATCACAAGGCAGATTTAGAACTCAGTCTATTTTTTTCTTTTCAGAGAGCTGGTATGCCACAAAAATCAGAATATGAGATGTTACATCAGGCCTGCTTAAAGCCAAACTTGAGGGAAATGTACAGGATCAAAAGTTTAAAATAAAAACCGCTAAAATACCAAGCTTTTCAAACACTGACCCAGACAATTGGAATTCAGTTAGTAGAACTTGTCTTTCTTGGAGGGGAAAAAATAAATAAAAGCACAAACCACTTTTACACTTTGGAAGAATGGCTTGACCTAATTGCAGGGACTGTGGAATGCTTATGCTATCATTTGGAATGCAAAAGCTTCTGATTCCCATGTAGAAACCTCCCTAGTTCCCAGGGGGTTATATTCTGCTGCTTGGCAAGAGAATTTCCTTGCTGCCTTGGCCATCCATTTTTGTTTTGAAATAATGACCAACTCTGCAACTCTGTACTTTGTCCTTCAGCCTGGCAGCCATTTACTCCATACTTGCCCCACACAAGGTTCTGAAGGAATGCAAAAACAAACAAACAAACAAAAAAACAACATCCCGGAAACATAGCCATGTTATAAAGGCTAAAAATGCTATAATAGAACAGAAAGTGTTAAGAGAACACAGGGGAAGAGGTGATGGCTCCCAGTCCAGAGTTGTGGAGTAGGGAAGGCTTCAGTGGAGAAGAGCCATTTGATCTTGGCTTAGAGCTGAATGTCTTTACTAAGGCAGAAATGTAAAAATAAATAAAAATATGGAGCATATTAAAAGAACAGGAAGTGAGTGATTTGTATAGGAGGGCTGATGAGAAATAGTGGTAGAGAAGACTGAGAGCTTTGACCAACTTGCTGAGGAGTTCGGACTTTATTCTATAGGTGGTGGAAAGTGCATTATCAGCCTTCTCCCACCTCTTCCAGTATGCATTAAAGAGCTGCCGCTGGTGACCTTGCCCTTGTGACACTTGCCAGCTCTGAGGTAATAAAAATAAAAGCACTTTGGGAATCCTCCATTCTTTCCATGATTATTCTTGTTCTGATTTGGAAAAATGGGTAGAAAATGGCACTCCATAAAGGCTCTTCTAATGCCCACATTGAAAGGGGGAAGGATAGGTCCATGTTTCTAGTTTTTTCCCCCCTGCCTCCTCCCCTTCCTTTTCTTCTTCCTTCCCTCCCTCCATTCCTCTCTCAACCAGACGTTTGCTTGATGTCCTGAGTATACAAATGAGAGAAAATCTCTGCCCTCAATGAGCAATCCTATAGGGAATTCAGAGACACAAATCAAGTGTTTATCGTTCACAGGATATAGGTGAGGAAGGACGGGTCAGTTTTGGAGAGTGCAGTAAGAAACACTCTTCAGAGGTAGAACATTTTAAGGTGAGAGGAAAGAGAAGCCATTCCTGAAAGAGAATCAATGTGAGCAGACACAGACAGAGCATAAAGTAGCCAAAAGTGCTGAAAAAGCTTCAAGTGGCTTGTTAGCTCAGACTTTAAGATGCAAGGGAAATGCTACAAGAGAAAGAGGCACAACCAGGGCTAGGTCATGAAAGGCTTGCAAAGAAAGTTCTGTCTTTGGGATCAAGTTCAAATTGTCAAGGACGATATTTTAAGTAGAGGAATGCTATGGTCCACTTTGGTGTTTGAAAAAGAAAAATCTCTCTAATGGCTACTGTGGTGAAGGAGGCAAAACTGGAGACAGTGGTAACAGGAGACTGACATGGTAGTCTGGCAAGGATGATAAAGAGGTTCTGGTGCATTTCGCTGCTTCTAACCTTTATTGCATTTCATGTCTGAAAGATCTTAGTCAGCAACCAACTGGAAAATGAAAGTTTGTTGCAAAGCATATTTCTCTTGTCTTGTAAAGCTATGATTTTGACTTCTCACATTAGCTGGTTCAAAATAGGGCCGGGATGGCTCTGCGGGAGAGGCATCACCACCACAGAGTTTAAGCCCTTAGATCCTTGGTAATATTAAAGGTACAAAGGAATGGGAAGATGTGACTGAAAATTGAATTTATGGTGGTTTCTAAGACTGGATCATTGATTTGCTTTATTGAGATATAATTTATATACCATAAAATACACCCTTTTAGAGTGCACAATTTAGTGAGTTTTAGTGTATTCACAGAATTTTTAAACCATCACCTGTATTTAGTTCCAGAACATTTCATCACCTTAAACCAGAACTCACTAACAGTCACTCTCCATTTTTTTCCCCTTCCCCTAACCCCTGGCAACCACTAATCTACTCTCAGTCTCTGAATTTATATATTTTTGGACATTTCATATAAGTGGAATCATATGATAAATGGTGTTTTGTGACTGGCTTCTCTCATTTTACCTAATGTTTACAAGGTTCATAATGATTGTATATATCAGTACTTCATTTCTTTTATGGCTGAATAATACATGATAACATGACTATACAGTTGGTTTATCTGTATATCAGTTGATGGACATTTGGGTTGTTTCCCCTTTGGGGCTGTTATGAATACGTTGCTGTGAACATTTGTGTACAAATTTTAGATTCCCACTAGCAATGTGTGAGGTTTGAATTTCTCCATATCCTCACCAACACTTGTTCATCTTTTTTACTATAACTAGGTTAGCAGATGTGAAGTGGAACCTCACGGCTTTGGTTTGCATTTACCTAATAAGAAATGATGAGCATCTTTTCTGTGTGTTTATTGGCTGTTTGTGTATCTTCTTTTGGAGAAATGTTTATGCAAATCCTTTACCCACTTTTAGTGGATTATTTACTTTTTATTGTAAGTTATTTATAAATTATGTATACAAGTCCCTTTTCAAGTATATTATTTGCACATATTTTCTCCTAGTTAGTGGGTTGTCTTTTCACTTTCTTGAACTTGTCCTTTGAAGCACAAAAGTTTTTCATTTTATGAATTCCGATTTAATTTTTCTTTTGTTGCTCGTGCTTTAGGTTCATATCTAAGAAACCATTGCCTTATTGAAGGTTGAAAAGATTTGTTTTCTTCTAAGAGTTTTATAGTTTTTTCTCTTTACATTTAGATCTTTGATACATTTTGAGTTAATTTTTATGTATAGTATGAGGCAGGGATTAGCTTTATTCTTTTTCTTGTAGGTATCCAGTTGTCCCAACACAATTTGGTGAAAAGACTATTCCTGTTCACCATTGAATTGTCTTGGTGTCCTGGTCTAAATTGATTGACCATAAACGTAATGGTTTATTTCTGGACCCTGAATTTTGTTCATTCATCTGTGTTTCTATTTTTATGCCAGCACTGCTCAGTCTTGATTACTCTAGTTTTGAGGTAAGTTTTGAAATCAGGAAATGTGAGTTCTCCAACTTTGTTCTTTTTTTCAAGATTTTTTTTTTTTTTTTTTTTTTGCAGGGCAGTGCTCTAGATCTCTTGTATTCCCATATGAATTTTAGGATCATTATGTTAACATTTTAAGTTAACATATTAAGATAATCTGGTCCATAACATAAAATGTCTTTCTATTTTTTTAAGATTTTTAATTTCCTTTTGCAGTGTTTGATAGTTTTTGATATGTCTTACCCTTCTTTTGTTAAATTTATTCCTAAATACTTTATCCTTTCTGATAATGTTGTAAATGGAATTGTTTTCTTAATTTAACTTTTAAATTGCTTCTTGCTAGTGTATAGAAATACAGTTGACTTTTATATTGGTTCTGTATCCTGTAACTTTGCTAAACTGGTATATTAGTCCTAATAGTTTTTTGTGGATGTCTTAGTTTTTATTTATATAAGACTATGTCACCTGTGAATAGAGATAGTTTTTCTTTTTTTCCATGGTTTATCCTTTTTTTCCTCCCTAATTTCCCTGGGTAGATCTTCTAATATAATGTAGAACAGAAGCGACAAAAATGGAAATCCTTGCCTTGTTCCTGATTTTTGGTGGGAAACATCCAGTCTTTTACCATTAAGTATGATATTAGCTCTTGGGTTTTTGCAGGTGCCCTTGATCAGGTTGAGGGTGTTCCTTTATTTTCCTAGTGTGTTCAGTGTTTTTTATCATGAAAAGATGTTGGATTTTATCAAATGTTTTTTCTGTATCTATTGAAGTGATCATATGAGGGTTACTTTTTTCCTTTTATTCTGTTCACATGGTATATTATATGTTAATTTTCAGATGTTAAACCAACCTTGCATTTCTAGGATAAATACAATTTTGTCATTGTGGATAGCAGCGATTTTCAAGCAGTATGCTGCAATAATTTTTAAAACATACGTTACCAGACTATTTAGTCAGGGGCACTGAACTCTTTTCCCTTAGATTGTCAAATACAAGAAATGATAACAGCCAACACAGCAATAGGGGTCCAGTGCAAATGCCCTGTCTTAAACCATAAATATATAGGTCAAATAATAGAGTTTCATCTTATTGGCCATGTTGCATAATAAGGTTGTTTCCAATTGGTTAATTCTTGGTACCAGAAATCCTTATTACAAATATAGGCACCTGGTTTTTTGAAAAGTAACTTCGGAGCAAAAAGTGTAAGTAATTACTAATAGTATTTGTTTTAATCAATCGAAATTATACCTTTTTTGTCAGACCAGCAAAAAATACAATATATATTTTGGTGTGCCACAGAAATTTAGTAGTAAGTTCATGTGTGGCATGAGATGAAAAAGGTTGAAATCACTGGTATGTAGTCCTTTTTATATGTTTCTGGATTCATTTTGCTAGTATTTAATGAGGAGTTTTGTGTCTATATTTATAAGGGTATTAGTCTCTAGTTTTCTTGTAATGTCGTTTTCTGGTTTTTGGTATGTAGGTGATATTGACCACATAGATTTCAAGTTAGAAAGTGTTCTATCCCCTTCTATTTTTTGGAAGAGTTTGTGAAGGACTTGTTTTAATACTTTTAAAGTTTGTTAGAATTAATCAGTGAAACCATATGACCTAGACCTTTGGGAATTTTTTAAATTAGTAATTCAGTATCTTTCCTTGTTTTAGGTACCCATACAAATTTACTACTTTTTCTCTTTTAGCCCTAAATATTCATATCTTTAGTCATTCAAGAAATATTTATTAAGCATCTGTTATATTCAGGACCTGCTCTTGACATACAGATACAACCAACAACAAATAAAACAAACATCCAGGCCCTCTTAGTGCTTGGCATTCTCATATTCTTTCTTTTGTTCACACACACACACACACACACACACACACATGCTGTCTATATATACATACTTATGTGTAATGTAGCCTTAATCCTTGTTTAAAAAGTTGCTATATGCTATTGGTGGAGAAATGGAGTTCTAAGGTTTGCTGTGTACACGGTGGGGCAAAAGTAAGTTTATACAGTTGTTTGTATGGAAAATAATACAATAATTAATAATACAAGAATAAAACCTTTTAGGTATTCTTGAGCAGAGTTGTATACATTGGAAGTGGAATATATTGTTTTTTCAATGACAGTTTATATTAGTGCTTACCCTTGGCATTGGTACAAGGACATATTTTTAATAAAACAACCACCATCTTTATTCATTATCATCCTCAAGACCATCAGTGCCTTCTGTTTTGTCTGACCATCAGCAGGAGCAGGTATTAGTTTCCTAGGACTACCAGAAAAAGTACCATACACTAGGGGGCATGGGACAAGAGGAATTCATGCTTCCACAATTTTGGAGGCGAGGAGTCTGAGATCACAATGTTAGCAAGACCACGCTTCCTCTGAGACTCTAGGTAGAATCTTTCCTTATCTCTTCCTAGCATCTGGTGTCGGCCAGCCATCCTTCGCATTCTCGGCTTACAGCTGTATTTCTCCAGTGTGTGTCTCTGTCATCACTTGGTGTTCTCCCTGTGTGTCTTTCACCTTCATGCATCGTTTTGCTCTTTATAAGGACACCGGTCATATTGGATAAGGGCTTACACTAATGACCGCATTTTAACTTGATTACCTTGGAAAGGACTCTATTTCCAAATAAGGTTACATTCACAGGTAACAGGGGTTAGGACTTCTACATGTTTTGGGAGAGGGGACATAATTCAACCCATAACAGAGCACTGCTCTAACTCTGATGAGATATTAAGTGGGGCCTCAGTAACATTACTAATTTTAATAGCTTTTATAAAAGTTTCATGGTATATTTCTTTGTCTTAAAACACAAATAGTTCTTCTTCTCCATTATATAATAGGCCCCAAAGGTATCACTGATCACACATATGTGCGTTTTATCTTCTAAGGATAAATACTGGAAAGGAAGCAGAGGTGATTGATTCTATAAGTAGGGCTTATCAGAGACATTCAAAAGTACCATCTCTCAAATCATGGTTTATGTGCCCTCCAAAATAAAACAGAATTACATAAGAGTTTGTGAATGGTGTTTGGGACAGCTGTTGATTGTTCATATACACTACAGTTACAGGATTTTTATACATAGACCAGTTTAAGCAGTGCCAGAATACATCTCCGTAGTGAAATAAAAGAACATGGTTTATAAAATTGTATTCATGTGTGTTAGATTGAAAATGACAAGTGCTGTAAGAATGTAAGGTAACTTTGGACCAAAGTTAAAAGAACAGAACAGTATCTTCTGAGCACCTGTCTAGTGGTCTCATTGTTGGTTTCATTCTTTTTAATAATATTCTTAAGTATTTTTTTACTCATAAATGCTGTTATCTCTACTCTGTCACAATACAATTATATTAGTATCTGTGACTCCTTAGTATTCTAAGGTGGCAAATATAGTACTCTTGGGGTTGGGAATAGAGAATCTGGATTCCTTTTTGAAAACAAAGCCCACTACCCTGTTCTTCAGGCATAGAAATGCTGAGACATTGTTCACATTTATTGTTCCCACCAAGTTTTGAGCTGTACCTTTAACATTTAAGCATTTGTTCATTGGTTGTTTTCTTCTGTCATTTTGATTTAAGGCATTGACTTCTCATTGGGTTGGCCAAAAAGTTCATTAATTTTTTTTTCCATACGATGGCTCTAATAGTGCTTGGTTAGTTGTCTTTAACTTCATTTGAAACAACTTTGTTAGATTGTATTGTGACAGCTATCATATCAGTGTGAATTTTTAAAAAGCTTATCAAAATTGGTGAATTTTTGTGCAACCATTTTAATATCAAAGATGGAAGAAGATACGCAACACTTTTGCCGTGTCATGCTTTATTATTTCAAGAAAGGTAAAAACGCAATTGAAATGCAAAACAAGATTTGCGCAGTGTATGGAGAAGGTACTGTGACTGATCAAATGTGTCAAAGTGGTTTGCAGTGTTTCTTGGTACTATTGACATTTTGGCCAAGTAATCCTTTGCTGTGGCTGACTGATGCATTGGAAGATGTTTAGCAGCACCTCTGACCTCCACCCACTAGAAACCAGTTGCCGGAGATAGCCAACATACTTAAAATATCTAAATCAATAAAGTTATTGATGAAGTGAAAAATGTGTCTTTTATTTTACAGAAAATACTAAACAGACTTTTGGCCAACCTAGTACATTCTCATGGCATCTTACTCTTTTTTGCTTAGGTTTCAGTTATATAGAAATAATGAAAACTTTACTAATTCTTTTTTCTTTCTTTCTTTTAAAACAATTTAGGGCAATCTAGAGCAGCTATGATACCTCCCAAGCATCCACGGCAGCCTAAAGGGGCTTTGGATGATGCCATTACCTTTGGTGGGAAAACAGACCAAGAAACACCTAATGCTTCCCAAATTAAACCACCCCCACTGCCAAAGAAAATGGTCATAAGAGCCAATACCGAGCCAATCTCCAAAGACCTCCAAAAATCCATGGAAACTAGTCTTTGTGTCATGGCTAATCCCACCTATGATATTGATCCCAACTGGGATACCAGCAGTGCTGGCTCTTCCATCAGTTATGAACTCAAGGGACTAGACATTGAGTCTTATGACTCCTTGGAGAGACCTTTGCACAAGGAGCGACCTGTCCCCTCAGCAACAAACAGCATCTCCAGCTTAACCACTCTCAGTATTAAGGATAGATTTTCCAACAGCATGGAGTCTCTGTCCAGCCGACGTGGTCCCTCTTGGAGACAGGGCCGAGGTACCCAGAAGCCACAGAGACATACACTATATCGAGGACTTGAGAATCGGGAAGAAGTGGTGGGAAAAATCCGAAGCCTTCATACAGATGCCTTAAAGAAACTGGCCGTTAAATGCGAAGACCTCTTCATGGCTGGGCAGAAAGACAAGCTCCGTTTTGGGGTGGACAGCTGGTCAGACTTCAGGCTAACCAGTGACAAGCCATGTTGTGAGGCAGGTGATGCAGTTTACTACACAGCTTCATATGCAAAAGATCCACTTAATAACTATGCAGTCAAGGTAAGAAAATATTATAAATCTGATTTTAATCTTACTGAGCGCACTGTTACTAGGATTGGTTTGTTCTTTCCTTCATTCTTCCATTCAGCAAAAGGTTATTGAGTACCTACCTCGTACCAGATATTATAACAAGCCAGGGGGCTTGCTTATTATCCAGAGGAGAAAACAGACATCTGAAGAGAATGACTTACAACACATATTACTGAGTGCTAAGATAAAGGTAAACACAATCAGTGGTAGTTAGAAGGACCTTAAGCCAGACTCTAAAGGTCAAAAAGTCTTCTTGAAGTAGGTAACCCTTGAGCCGGGACTATTTGCAAAGGCTGCTGTACAAATGAAGACTGTTGTGATTTGCTTTCCACTCCATGTTTCTTTATTCTCTAGCAGATAAGAGACCCTTGTCTTTCTCTGCTCTGTAACTCCTCTGCTTCTTTGAGAAACATTTTTAGAGGAAGTTAACCAATATTTGTTAATGTGCCAGGAACTGTGTTATTGTTATACAACATAATTTTCACATCAACTTTATGAAGTTAAGATCTTTTTTATCCATTTGGCAGATGAAGAAAATAAAGCCGAGAGAGGTGAGCTAACTTGCTTAGGGTCACGCAGCTAGATATTAGTAGAGTTGGTATTTAAATACCAATCTCTCTGAATCCAAAGCCTATACTTTGTTCATTATGTCACATATTTCTTAAATGTATATTGCCGATTCCAAACAACCCACCTCTTTAAGAGGGCTAAAACTCAACATCAAGAATTCTTGTCCAGTTGTCCAGTTACATTGACTATAACAGTAAGCCATAGACTTCATCAGTATAATAAATAAAGCATGGTCTTTGCAGTCCAAAAGATCTGGGTTCAGATTCTGGCTCTGCCACTTAGCTTTGTCACAAGTTGCTACTCTGAGTCTCAAATTCCTCAGCTTTAAAAAGGGATAGTAGTAGTACTATGATGCTGTTTAGCTAAAGAGGACAAAGTGTTCCTTACAAGTATTCATTTCTTTCACTGTCCCTAGGTTTCTTCCAATGTTACTTTAAGAGATTAATAGTATGTGAGCCTCAGTTTTCTCCTCTTTCAAATGTTTACAGTGATAATCTACTTTGTGGAACTGAGGTTAGGGTCAAGTGAAATAATGCATTGAAAGTGTTTCAAAACACAAAGCTCTATGTATATTCAAAGTAAGGTTCTCCGTTCCCATAGTCCCTTTTTACTAATTCTATACACTAGTTCAAAAGCAGTTAACATGCTAAATGACTTACATGTGTTAATTAGGCTTAGAAACACCAGATGGTGTCTTAATAAATTAATGGATAAGGTAAACTACTAGCTTTACCCGTCAGGACAGAATGTATACCTGGACCAGACCTTTAGCTAACTGTTGTCTGCAGTTGCAGCACCTACACCATGGAACTGTCTAGTGGCACTGGCAGAGTAATCTTGTGCCCCAGCCCCCACTTTTTAAATTAAACTGAGGGGTTAACTACAGAGAGAGAATCTGGATTTCAGTTAATGTATTACTGTTGAATCTGAAACGGCATTTTGAAAGTCTGTGTAGCACTCAAGAGCTGTCATGTCAGTTAGGGTTATGGGGCCTCATATATCTTGGGCCTTTATTGCTACAATACAAGCTCATCAATGCAGGATGAGTACCTATTTCAGAAAGGGGCACCTGTCATTTCAAAGCAATTGAAAAGTAGGGCTTGACTAACTTTATGTATTATTGCTGTGCGGTCTCCTGTCTCTTTCCCAAATCTATTATCTGGTATTGATTTCTTTGCTTATAATGATGCAAAAATAATCTTCATAGAACAGGTGGCAAGTCGTTATACACGGGGAGCTGTTGGCATATTTGTGGGAGGTGTTTTACACTAAATGGTGAATATAAATGTCTCATTGAAAACTATTTGGGCTTTTCTAGAAGTACCCAATTGATAGTACACCCTTAGAGAAAGAAATTACTAAGGCACTGTGAACCCTTCTTTTGCAGAGATAAGCAAAAGACTAGCATAGCAGATGGCTCATACAAACAACTTTTTACTGCTTGTCTTCTTAAGATAATCCTTTCCATACTAATGTAATCTAGGATGAGCTAACTGGTAACTGTTCTTCTTTTTTAAATTCATTTTTCAGTTGTAGTTAAATACAATATCATAATTAGTTTCAGGTGTAAAACATGGTGATTAGACTTTTATATACCTTATTGAAGTGTTATCACTGACTCCTGAGGGTCACAGACTGCAAAATATGGTCCTTCTGTCTGGTGTTGTTCACACCAATAGGACAAGACAGTATTCGATAAAGCAAGTCAGAAACTTTATTCTTTGGCCAAGGAAGGAAGAAAAATGAGCCAAGATCTCGTCTTCGAGAATTAGGGGAATTAGGAAAATCTTATAGGGTGGGGGAGCAGGGGAGATAGGTGGTTTTAGGGGTACAGATTCCTGAAGAAGGGTGGAGAGTTTTAAGATTTACAAGGCAGCATGTGCAATCCCTAAACATGCTTGGAACATGCCTAACGAAACATCTCATTGGATATCTCATTTTAATGTTAAATCTCCACCCATGGGCATGATTTTTAGTATGCTAATGAAGTATGTCCAAAGTTCTCTTGAAGAAGTTTTAGGCTCCATCTTGGATCTTTCCAGCACAAATGGGTTTTCCAGTGGAGATCCTTGAGTTTCTTACTGATTTCCGCCTACAGACTTAGCTAGCCCTGGAATTTCTGCTATCTCTTGAGGGCTTCAGCCTGCTATTGTCAGAGGATATGTTGATGAGAATACAAGAAAGTCAGTATAAGTTTAAAGATTAACTAATGTGGTGGCACAACTCGGTGACATGGTTACACCGATATGTCTAGTAGTAGTATTGATTATATCCCCTAGGCGGTATTTTACACCCCTTTGACTATTTTTATAATTGGCAATTTGTAGTTCTTAATCCATCACCATTTTCCCCTTTACCCCAACTACCTTCCCATCTGTCAACCATCAGTTTGTTTTCCTACAAGTTTGTTTTGTTTGTTCTTATATTTTGTTTTTTGAATTCCACATGTAAGCAAAATCATATGGTAGTTGTCTTTCTCTATCTGACATTTTTTACTTAGCACAATACCCTCTAGGTCCATGCATTTTATTCTTTTTTATGGCTAATAGTCCATTGTATATATGTCCCACTTCTTCTTTATGCATTCATCTATTGATGGACACTTGTGTTGCCTCCATATCCTGGCTATTAGAAATAATGCAGTGAACACAGGGATGCATATGTCTTTTTGAATTAGTGTTTTGGATTTCTGCGGATATATACCCAGAAGTAGAATTGCTATGTTGTGTAGGGTAGTTCTAGTTCTCATTTTTTGAGGAACCTCCACACTGTTTTCCATAGTGGCTGTACCAATTTACAGTTCCACCAGCAGTGTAAGAGGGTTTCTTTTCTTCACATCCCTGCTAACACTTATTTTTTGTTAATTCATTGATGAAAACCTTTCTGACAGGTGTGAGGGAATATCTCATTGTGGTTTTAATTTGCATTTCTCTGATGATTAGTGACAGTTGAGCTTCTTTTCATATATACAAGGTCTGTCCAGAAAGTATCCAGCCACGTATTATGAAAAACAGACATTTATTGAAGAAGGTACAAGGTACAGGAAACATTATACCTAGGACAGTGATGCCTTGGTCCCCTTCAAGTAGGCACCTTGGGACCTCACACAGTTCTCCCAGTTGCCATCAGCTGCCCCATTATATTTTCCTGAACCTCATCGATGGTCTGAAATCTCTTCCATTTCAAAGGTGATTTTAGTCTTAGGAAAAGCCAGAAGTCCCTGAGTGCCAAATCTGGGCTGTAGCAGGGCTGAGTCACTTGGTTGATTTGATGTTTTGCAAAAAACTGCATGTGAGACATGATGGATGAGCAGGCACGTTGTTGTGATGGAGCTGCAAATCACTAGTTGCCCATACCTGTGGCCTTCTGAATCATCCAAATAGTTTCCGCAGAAAAATTTGATGCAGATTTGTTGCTCTACTCACTCAGTCATTTTGAATGCGATAGCCACACAGTACACATGCTCATTCAATGGCATCTAACACCCCCACTGATTAGTACAGTGGAGTCATCATTGTTCACGCATGTGCATTCCAGCCCACTCTCCTTGGCTGCCAGGTTACATCGATGTGGCGCAAACCATTCTTGTTATATTAACAATTGCTGGACTTTTTCTGGACATACCTTATATACTGGCCTCTTTGGAGAAGAGGTCCTTGACCTATTGAATTGTTTGGATTTTTTGGTGTTGAGTTGTATGAGTTTTTTATAGATTTTGGGTAATAACCTCTTTTCAGATGTATTATTGGCCAATATGTCCTCCCATTCAGTGGGCTGCCTTTTCATTTTAGTTCGATGTAGTCCCATTTGTTTTTGTTTTTGTTTTGTTTTGTTTTGTTTTCCTTGCCCCAGGAGATAGATTAGAAAAAATACTGCTAAGACCATTCAAAAAGTTTATTGCCTTAAGTTTTCTTCTAGGACTTTTATGGTTTCTGATCTTACATTTAAGTCTCTAATTCATTTTGAGTTTATTCTTGTGTATAGTGTAAGAAGGTGGTCTAGTTTAATATTTTTGCATGTATGTATCTAGTTTTCCTGAACCCATTTATTGACTAGAATGTCTTTATCCCATTGTATATTCTTGCCTCTTTTGTTGTAGATTAATTGACCACATAAGTATGGGTTATTTCTGAGCTATTTGTTTCATTGATCCATTTGTCTGTTCTTATGCCAGTACCATGTTGCTGTGAATACTGTAGCCTTATAGTACAGTTTGATATCAGTTAGTGTGTTACCTCCAACTTTGTTCTGCTTTCTCATGGTTGTGGCTATTTGGGGTTTCATAGTTACATATATATTTTTGGATTATTCTAGTTCTGTGAAAAACTCCAGTGGTATTTTGATAGAAGTTGTGTTGAACCTATAGATTGCTTCGGATAATATGGACATTTTAATGATGTTAATTCTTCTGATCCATGAGCACGGTACATGTTTTCATTTATTTGTATTTTTTTCTGTTTTTTTCTTCGGTGTCTTGTATTTTTCTGGGTACAGTTCTTTTATTACCTCCTGTGTCAAATTTATTCCTAGATATTTTTTATGTACTTGTAAATGGGATTATTTTCTTTATTTCCCTTTCTGATAGTTCATTATTGGTGTATAAAATGCAACCATTTTTGAATATTTATTTTGTATCCTACTTTACTGAATTTATTTATCGGTTCCTGTAGGTTTTTGGTAGAATTTTTAGGTT
Source organism: Mormoops blainvillei (assembly GCA_004026545.1). NCBI lineage: Eukaryota > Metazoa > Chordata > Mammalia > Chiroptera > Mormoopidae > Mormoops > Mormoops blainvillei. The sequence goes on from PVJD01008838.1 coordinate 20,573, forward strand.
TCTCTATATACAGTATCATGTCATCTGCAAATGACAGTTTTACTTCCTTATTTTCCAGTTTGGATGCCTTTTATTTCTTCACTGATTACCATGGCTAGGACTTTGAGAGCTGTATTGAATAAGAGTGATGAATTTCATTGTGGTTTTGATTTGCATTTCCCTGATGGTTAGTGCTGTGGAGCATCTTTTCATGTGTCTGTTGACCATCTGTATGTCCTCTTTGGAGAAATGTTTATTCAGGTCCTGGCCCACTTTTTAACAAGATTGTTTGTTTGCTTTGATGTTGGCCTGTTTGAGCTCTTTATATATTTTAAATATCAACCCCTTATCAGATATATCATTGGTAAACATCTTCTTTTCAGTGGGTTGCCTTTTTGTTTTGTTAATTTTTCTTTCTTTCTTTCTTTCTTTCTTTCTTTCTTTCTTTCTTTCTTTCTTTCTTTCTTCCTTCCTTCCTTCCTTCCTTCCTTCCTTCCTTCCTTCCTTCCTTCCTTCCTTTCTTTCTTTCTTTCTCTCTCTCTCTCTCTCTCTCTCTCTCTCTCTTTCTCTCTTTCTCTCTCCTCCCTCCCTTCCTCCCTCCCTTCCTTCCTTTTTCACAATGCAAAAGCTTTTTAGTTAATGCAGTCACATTGTTTATTTTTGCTTTTGTTGTCTTTGTCCTAGTAGATATATCCAGAAAATATTGCTAAGAGTTTATTCAAAGACTTTATTACCTGTGTTTTCTTCTGGAGTTTTGTGGTTTCAGGTCTCAAATTTAAATCTTTGATTCATTTTTACTTTATTTTTTGTATATGGTATAAGAAAGTGGTCATTTCATTTTTTTGCTTGTATATGTCCAGTTTTCCCAGCACCGTTTGTTGAAGGATTATATGTACTTCATTGTATATATTCTTGCCTCCTTTGTCATAGATTCATTGACCATATAGGAATGAGTTTATTTCTGGGCTCTCTGTTTTGTTCCATTGATTTATGTGGCTGTTTTTATGCAGGTACCATGCTGTTTTGATTACTATAGCCTTGTAGTATAATTTGAAATCAGGGAGTGTGATACTGTCAACTATTTCTTTTTCCCCTAGATTGTTTTTGTTGTTCTGGGTCTTTTATGGTTTCATATAAATTTTGTTGTTTGTTTTAATTCTGTGAAAAGTGCCATTGGTATTTTCATAGGGGTACCATTGAATCTGTAGATTATTTTGAGTAGTCTGATTTGCCCTGAGGCAAATTTTCTCTCTAGCTGTGAATCTCTGAAAGAAGACAAGGTATATGCTTCCTAAATACAATGATAGACAGGTATAAGATAGGCAATCCTCTAAAGGGGAGAAATTGCAAGAAAGGAAGGGACGATGGTTCCAAAATTTAGCAAGGCAGATTCCTTCAGATCTTAAGGTTAAGAATAGTTCTCTCTGATTCTAAATACTGCCCTCCGGGCCCATGGAGTTGGCAGCATCACCCCCATAGCTCTGCTGGGTACCCTGCTCCTTTGACTCTTTACTTATATAATGACCCTGCCCACATGGCTCACTGCCAGAGTGGCCTAACTCCCTTGCCTCCTCAGGCACTGGGCAAGATCATCCTGTCCTTCGTCCGGAGACACAGTCCTACCCTTCGAAACCAAGGAGGAAACAAGCTTGCACCCTGGACCTCTGGTGGCAGTAGCAGCCCTGATGATCTCTGGAACAACTTCAGGGTCATTCTTCCCTTTCCTTGAAGCACTTTTAACAGCTGTATGACTCTAGGGTCCAGTCCTATAGGGTCCAAGAGATCCTGCAGCTTTCCTCCACTGCATTCTACTTTCTCTGTCCTTTCAGTTCAAAGTGACAGTGCTTTCATCGGTGTAATTCCATCTCTGTTTGTGACTCTGCTGAGATGACTGATTGTGTCCATGAGTCACACCCCTGAACTCTTAATCAAATGGTTGTTCAGCCATTCCCCTAATATTCTCTTTAGAATAGTCTTCCTTTATTCTGCAATATGGATGGGCTGAGAATTTTCCAAATCTTCAAGTTCTGGTTCCCTAACAGTTCCTTAAGACTTTTAATTCTTTTCTCTCCTGCATTTTACTATAAGCAGTTAGGAGCACTCCTAACTTTGCTTAGAATCTGTCAGCTAAATATCCAGTTTCATTGCTCACAAAGTTCTACCTTCCACAAAATACCCGAACACAGTTTAGCCAAGTTCTTTGTCATTTTATAAGAAAGATCACCTTTTATCCAGTTTCTAGTAACATGTTTCTCATCTCTGAGATCTTTCCAGCATCATCCTTAATGTTTATATTTCTACCAACAGTCTATCATACATCTCAAAACTCTTCTAGCTTGTACCCAATTCCAAAGCTACTTCTACATTTTTGGGTATTTGTCACAGTGGCACCCTACTTTTTAGTGCCAAAATCTTAGTCTGCTCGCGCTGCCATAACAAAATACCATAGTAGACTAGAATGCTTAAACAACAGAAATTTACTTTCTCCCAGTTCTGCCGGCTGGAAAGAGAAATCTCTTCCTGGCTTATATATAGCCTGGCTTGCAGACAGCTGTGTCTTCATGTAGGGGATTGAGGGGTTGGGCAGGGGAGAGAGAATATCACATTAGGGGTTAGGGCTTCCACATATGACTTTTGGGAAGACACAGTTCTCTCTATAACTTAATTTTTAGTTCAGTTTGAATAGTTTTATTATTTTTATTGGTTTTAAACTAAAAGACATGCCGGCACAGATCAGTAAAAGCAGATTTGGAGTCAGCAGACATGGGTGCAAATTCTGGATCTGTTGCTGTGTATTCCCAAGCAAATCATATAACTCCTCTGGGTTTTCATGTGAATTATGCTAACTGCCCTGCCTACCCTATAAGATTGTTATAATGCATATGTTTATGTAGCGAAACTGCTTTTGTAAACTATAAAGTACATGTAGAATATAATAAAATAATGCATTACTGTTTTTAACAGTAATGGAAAATTACTGCTCACCATTCTTTAGATCACTCACTATTATTATTCTTTAATATTAGTCACTGGCCTGAGCATATTTAGATATGTTCTACACTTAGAAATATTTTTCTCATTACTTCAAAGATGTAACATCTTTCCTTAAAATCATGAGAGAAACCTACTAAATGCTAACATCCTCAAGAATTTTAGAATTGCCAAAAATTGGATACAAACTAAGTGACTAATATTAAGGAAACAATTTAATAAATGACAATTCATTAGCCCAAGGAATTTTTGTATCCATTAAAAATGATAATTATGAAGACTATATGAATTATGAAAATAAATTTTTGAAATGTCACATGCAAATAGAAGAATACCAAATAGTATGAACATAACTTTAAAAAAAATGACCTATAAAATGATAATATGCAAATAATTCCTTTTTTAGAATGCTGCTAATTATAGGTGATTTTTATTTTGTTTTGTTTTTTAATTTTGCCATACTATCTTTTTAATGAGAAAACTAAGGAATTAGAGATTTTGAATCATTTAACACAGACCTTTGTGAAGACAGGCATTCTTAGTTATTCATCTCTGTAGTCCCATCCTCTAGCACAAATTATAAATAGCTTCTGTTTCATGCTACCCAGCTTTGCATACACTCAACCTCTGTCTGGACTGCTCTTTTGGGCAGAGCATTGTCATGTCTAAGTGACCTATTTCAGAGTCACCTGAAGGGTCCTCATTGAAAATGTAGCTTTCTCAGCTACATCTCATCTCTGGAACTGAGACCTAGGAAACCGTATCATTATTAACAAGCATCCCCAGGTCCTTACTACACACGAAAGTTGAGGACTATTAATATAGTGGTTAAGAATTTCGGTTTTTAATTCAGACAGACCTGGGTTTAAATTTGTGCTTTAGCACCTTTACTAGCTTTGTTATATTGGCCCAGTTACTTCCCTTTTCTAAGCCCAGTGTCTTTATCTGTAAATTGAGAAAATACTTCATTCTTCTGAAAGTTGTTGTGAAACATCACAGGAGTTAGTCTATGTAGTGATGTGTATACTTCTCAGATCATCATTTGGCACAAAGTAAGCATCGACTAAGTGGCAGCTATTTATTCCTCCACTCTCTTTTCATGTACCTAGAAAGCTCCTATGTTTTCTGAAAGAATCCAGCTCTGTGAATTTTTTCTCTGATCTTCGAGAACATGTTGACATCTCCTTTCTGTGTACCCACTCACTGTATACTTAGTGGATTTCTCTATCATTGTGCTATTATGCTACAGACATACAGTCATACAGTACTACCATTACGATATTGAAGTAACATTTCTCCCCTCCCCACTATTAGACTTGACCTTCCCCATGGCAGGAACCAGACTTACTAGTCCTTATATCCTTATTATACTATTAATTTAATATTCTTAGCATTAGGTAGCATTATAGAATATCTAATATGTACATGGTAGACTTTCAATAAATATTCCTTGACCTTTTAGCAAATGTTTACTGTATAAAACATTGTGATAACTGTGTAGGTATGTTGCTGGCAAAACAGAAGACAAAAGAACATAACTTTTGTGGTGGTACTGGAACCCAACCACTGGATTTGAACCTGAGACATTCAGAGTGGGACAGGGAAGCAATCTGTCTACCCACCATTATAATTGCAGTGGGACTCAAACCCACTTTCGGGGACTCAAAAACAAGACAAAACAATCACATGAGATAAAAGGACGCACTGACTAGGAAACAAAACCTGTCTGGGCAGGAAGAGAAGGCCACGAGGGTCAGGGACAGACTCACCAGTCACACTGATGCTGAACCAAATGTTCAGGTTTGGCTGCTTGAGGAGCCCAACCTGTGACTTCTTGCTGTGTCCTGCTGCTATAAAGACACAAAGGGTCCCACCAGAGTCACATGAAATGTTACTGGCATTGAGGTTCTTGGGTTCCTTAAGATAGAAATCTAGAGGAAACCCTATAAAAATTTTCCAGACAGATTTTATTAATCTTATCCTCTAACACAAGGAAGCAGCACCCAGGAAAAGAAGGACCTCCCAACTGGCTGTGGGGATGGCTCTGCTTGGTTGCTTTTATAAGCTGGGAACAAAGCAGGCTTGTGCAAAAAATTAGACTTTTGAAAAAAGACAGGCTTGTGAAGGGCTCAGGGAGTGGAATGTTTCATGGAGGGCTTGTTGCTTCTTTTACTGTAGGGTTGCTTGGCAACTGTGTCCGGGCTTGCCCTGTGGGGGCCAAGATGGTGGTGTTGCTTATTAGCCCCACCCTGGGAAGGTCAAACCTTGGTCACCTGTGCAGGCAGGTCAGTAGTTTAAGCAGGCAGTTAGAGAGGAGATAAAATCAGCTGCCTCTGCATTTTTAAATGGGAAGTAAAGAGGTGGTGACATTTTTTTTGGTCCAGCATTCCTTCTGGCCATCTGTCATCCTTGGGATCCTAGGCCCTGGTCCCTATGCCTTCATAGGTTTACAAAAATGCATAGGACAAAGGCCTTGCCCTCGATGAGCTGATGTTACAGTGGGAAACAAAAAGGTATAAGTAACTCTTAAACAAGACAAAGTATAATGAAGGTTCAGAGTAGTATGGGGAGATGTAAAGATGAATGATGATGAATGAATGAAAGAAGTCTGTTAACACTTACCTCACGGCCAATAAAAATGGGTCTCGTGTCCTTTCTTTTTTAAGTTAAATATTTTATTTATTTATTTTTAGAGAGGAGAGAGGAGGGAGGAAAACATTTATGTGCAAGAGAAACATTGATCGATTGCCTCTCTCATGCCTCCATCTGGGGACCTGGCCTACAACTCAGACATGTGCCCTGACGGGGAATCAAACCAACAACCTTTCAGTCCACAGGCTGCAGCTGAATCCACAGAGCCATACCAGCCAGGGCTCTTGTGTCCACTTCACAATGTGGTGAATGCAGTGCATGTAGAGAAACAGGCCCTAGAGAGACTTGGAACCAAATTTAGAAGCTTTGAATGATGAGCTTAAGAGGTTAGACTTTATTTTTCATGGGAAGCAACTAAGGATTTTTAAACAAGAGATATAACATGATTTTGGAAGAAAACTATGGTGGAAAAGTCCGGAAGGACTGGAAGCAGGGAAGCCAGTCATTGTGCTCTCGGAATAGCCCAGGTAAATAATAAAGAAACCCTGAAATAGGGCAGTGGCAAAGAAGGGACAGGTGGTGAAAGAACTGAGGCAGGTGATAGACCATGTCTGGTGAGTGGCTAGACGTGAGATGAGGGCGGTAATGCTAAGATTTCAAGGCGGAACAAGCTCAGGAGGGCAATGATGCCATTAACTGAAATGCACATTAGAAAAATGAGCTCCCTGTGAAGCATGCAGTGGGACAGCCAAGTCCAGAGAAGCACTGTGAGCAGATAGAAATGTAGGTGTGGTGCTGAGAAGAGAGGTCAAGGTTAGAAATATGGTTACCCAATCCTCTCATAGACTTGATTTAGTTCAAATGATGGGACTATAGGAGATTATAGTCATAGAGCCTACAAATGGGAGAAAGGCCAACACATCTAAGGGCTCTAAATTAGGAGAATTTGGAAGGAAGAACTAAAAACTGAGGACCCGCAGATCAGAGAGTCCAAGGTTGCAGAAGGCTTGAGCAGAATGAGGAGAAGATAACAGTTCAGTCTCTGGTAAACTTTAAGAAAATACAATCTCAGTAATAGTGGGAGAGTGTACTAGATGCAGCAAGCTAATGGGAGTAAGGAATAGGGGAGGCTGTACAGGCAATGAGCACAGTCTACTTTTTTTTTTAAGTGTTTTGGTGAAGGAAAGGCCAAATTGATACCCAGACAACATTTAACCTTCAGCTCCTATTTCTGTCTTATTCATGTCTTTTTTTTCAGTGAGTCACCACCCAATAGGTAAAACCATCTATTTCTGGGCTGCATATTGGCTAGCCTGTAACCATTTACTTCCCTGCTCTAAGTAAAATCTAGCTTGCTTTTTCTCCCGTTAAAGAATCTGGGTAGCCACTAACCGTGCACATAATCCTCAAAGAGACTCAAGTCAGCTTTAGAAGGGCAGGCCTTCCTTATTCTACATGGGAGAAAACTGAGGCCAGAGAGGAACAATTACTTTTGCATAGGATCACCAGCTTCATAGCAGGCTACCTCCTGACTTCTGCATGGAACCTGCCCTCCTGCATCAGTAAACTGACCCTACTGTGCTTTACTGTTGTCCCTGATCAGACAAATGACATCCTTTTGCCAAGAGGCAGGGTGAGTAGTGGATAAAATTATGGCTCAGTTTTAATGGGACATTATTTCTTACTGCTCTCATGACATCATTATGTAACAAATACTGCTGTATGGAACCACATAAGAAATTTGGATGGAATTACTTTTAGGAGATGATGAAAATCTCACATAAGCAAAAAGTATAAATTTCTGACTTATTTTTTATATGTGTATATATTTTGAGCCCTCACCCAAGGATATGCTCGTTGATTTTAGAGCGATTGGAAGGAGCAAGGAGGGAGGGGGAGAGAGAGAGAGAAACATCCATGTGAGAGAGAAACATTGATCAGTTGCTTCCCATATGCACCTCACCCCAGGGATCCAACCCACAACCTTTTGGTGCGTGGGATGATGCTTTTAACTAACTGAGCCACCTGGCCAGGGCCTGACTTATTTTTTTCAACAGTTCCAAATTTGAGGTAGTGTAGTCATCTCTTTGTATAGTCCAGGTCTTTGTTCTCAAGGCTAGACCACTTGAAGTTCAGTAAAGATACACACTTCCCTATAACATCAGTGAGGTTGCTTCTTCTCTTCCAGTTATGCCAAAAATCTTTTAAAAGCTTATAATAAAGTAGAGGTGAACTGTGGAGACCATCACCTTTTATTGCATTTTGACTCTTTGCTTATCTTACTTGAGTGGACACCAAGAAATTCAGATACTAAATGAAGAAACAGCAGGAATTTGGTAGGAATTTACAACTAATTCAGCTATAGACACACACAATTACTGGCTTAGTGACAAGGAAAAATATATAGAAGGGAAACCACTTCCACTTTCATAATTCAACATAAATATGCTCAACATTGAAACTTCACAGAAGTTTGATCAGCAGCCAACTATACATACTCATAGCAATTCTAGGTCAATGTCCACTTCATTTCAGGGCTCAGTGCCTACAGAAGCACCCAAGAGTATCACCTGATTTAGAAAGGCGCAGCTTTAGGTACTCATGAAAACCTGGAATCAAAATGAATCGTCTAGTGAGAAAAGTGAGCCATTACTTTTTTTAATGAGGTGAGAGGACATAGCTGGGAATTATTAATTGGGATTAAAATTAATTTAATTCCTAATCTAGGACCTAAGCTGGTTATTGAACTGCTCTAAGCCTCAGTTTCTCTAGTGTGAACATCCTTGGTGCTACTCTGTCAGCCTGAATTATTGGCTCAGGAACACACTTTATTTTTCTTTTGATCTACATGCTGAGTAGGAATGTGAAAAGATTTAATGAGTCACAAGTCACAAGTAAAATCTTATACAGCTGCTTGCCTGAGTTTTTCTTTTATACTCCAAAATGGATCTCTTGGACATGTGAACATTTTTGCAGCAATTCAATATATAAATTACCTGGCTTATCTGACAGGTCTCAAAGCAGATTCCTACAGCACAGAGTCTGAGTACACTGGGCCCAGACAGCATTTATATATTAAATACTTAATCTGTTTTGTACCAGCATTGTATATATGAGTTTAAACCCCAGACACAAGTTTGGGTTACAAACATAAATGTGGAAATCAGCAGTATATCAAGGAAGCCATGATCTTGCTGATGGGAGTCAATGGGAAAAGAGGACAGAGAACAGACGCCCTCCAAACACCAGCATTTCAAGGAGCCTTAGGAGGAAAGTCAGCTAAAGAAAAAGGGATAATACCACTCTGTTCAATGAATGGTTTATTTCATAGGCATGCGTCCTATTTTGTCAGATGTCTACCTTTCCACCCATACCTTCCTACTTTGTTGCCTTAAACTTGGGTATCTGTTCCACTCCCCAGTTCTGAAAGGATATTAAGAAGTGCATCTTCTTTTCAGGTCCCAGGCACTCTGGGCACTCTGAAAGGGTCAGTAATATTGGACACATGGTGCTGTCTTCTCTCAGCTGCTTTAGTGGGGGCTTTATCATGAAAGCTTTGTAAAGTTAGCTGTCTAGGTCGAGATTATTATTACAAACATAAATGTTTTCTGTTGGCAAATTTGCCTCATATGTATGTAGAATAGTTGCCATTAATAACACAGAATACAAGCCCCAGTACTGAAGTGAACATTTGAAATTAAACTTTTCAGGTTGTCTGTGAGGAATCATTGTCAAGCTCTGTTAACCCACTAACACCAGGCCTTTGTAAGTGTTGCGTGCTTTAACCTGTGTCTAGGGGAGGGCAATTTGGCTCTGATTCTGTATGTCCTTGGAGAAGCGTCTATTCACATCCTTTGCCCATTTTTTAATTGGATTGTTTGTCTTCCTGATGTTGAGTTGCATGTGTTCTTTATATATTTTGGAGATTAAACCCTTGTCCATTGTATAGTTGGCAAGTATATTCTCATACAGTTGATGCCCTTTTCATTTTGATGATGGTTTCTTTAGCCATGCAGAAGCTTTTTAATTTGATGTAGTCCCATGTGTTTATTTTTTTCTTTATTACCCTTGCCCTAGGAGATACATTGGCAAAAATATTGCTATGTGAGATATCTGAAATATTACTACCTGTTTTCCAAGCACCCTGACTTATACTTAAGTCTTTTATCCATTTTGAGTTTATTCTGGTGTATGGTGTAAGTTGGTGGTCTAGTTTCATTTTTTGTATGTACAGGTCTCTCAACACCATTTATTAAAGAGACTGTCTTTACTCCATTGTATGTTTATGCCCCTTTTGTCAAATATTAACTGACCAAAAAGACAAGGATTTATTTCTGGGCTCTCTATTCTGTCCCGTTGATCTATATGTCTGTTCTTATGCCAGTACTGATTGTTTTGATTACAGTGGCTTTGTAGTATAGTTTGATATCCAGTATTATGATCCCTCCAACTTTGTTCTTCTTTCTCAAGATTGCGGAGGTTATTCGGGGTCTTTTTTGGTTACATATAAATTTTTGGAATATTTGTTCTAGATCTGTGAAGTATGCCATTGGTATTTTAATAGGAATTTCATTGAATCTATAGATTGCTTTGGTTAGTATGAACATTTTAATGATGTTAATTCTTCCATTCCATGAACCAGGTATATGCTTCCATTTATTTGTATGTTCCTCAGTTTCTTTCTTCAGTGTTCTATAGTTTTCTGAGTGCAGGTCTTACCCCCTTGGTTAAATTCATTCCCGGGTACTTTATTTTTTGTTGTTGTTGTTGCTATAGTAAGTGGGTTTTCTTACTTTCTGTTTTTGATAGTTCATTGTTGGTATACAAAAATGCCATTGATTTCTGAATATTGACTTTATATCCTGCTACTTTGTCAAATTTACTTGCTAGGTTGAGTAGTTTTTGGCAGAACCTGTAGGGTTCTCCATGTACACTATCATGTTTTCTGTGAAAAATAACAGTTTTACTTCCTCCTTTCCAGTTTGGATGCCTTTTATATCTTCTTCTTGTCTGACCACTGTGGCTACAACTTCCAGTACTATGTTGAATAGAAGTGGTGAAAGCAGACACTCTTGTCTTGTTCCTGATCTTAAGCGGAACGCTTTTAGTTTTTGCCCATTGAGTATGTTGCAGTAGGCTTTTCATATATGGACTTTATTGTTGAAGTATGCTCCCTCTGTTCCCACTTTGCTGAGTGTTTTTATCATAAATAGGTGCTGGATTTTATCAGATGCTTTTTCTGCATCTATTGATATGATCATATGATTTTTGTCTTTCACATGTTTATGTGATGTATCATATTTATTGATTTGTGAATAGCGTACTGTCCTTGCGCCCCTGGAATAAATCCCACTTGACCACGATGTATGATCTTTTTTAATGTATTGATGGATCCAGTTTGCTAGTATTTTGTTGAAGATTTTAGCGTCTATGTTCATCAAGAGATACTGTATTGGCCTGTAATTTTCTTTGTTGTGCCTTTAGGGGTTTAGGGGTTAGGATAATACCAGCCTTGTAAAAAGAGTTTGGGAGTCTTCCTGCTTCTTGAATTTTTTGGAATAGCTTGAGAAGGATAGGTGTTAGTTCTTTGACTGTTTGGTAAAAGTCGCCTGTGAAGCTATCCGGTCCAGGGCTTTTGTGTGCCAGCAGTTTTTTGATTACTGCTTCAATTTCACTGGTTGTTACCAGTCTATTCAGGCCATCTACTTCTTCCTGATTCAGTTTTGGAAGGTTAAATGTTTCTAGAAATTTATCCATTTCACCCAGGTTGTCCAATTTCTTGGCATATAGTTGTTCATAGTAATTTCGTACAATCCTTTGTGTTTCTGTGGAATCATCTGTAACTTCTCTTTCATTTCTGATTTTATTCATTTGGGTCATCTCTCTTTTTTTTCTTAATGAATTTGGTTAACAGTTTGTCAATTTTGTTTACCTCTTCAAAGAACCAGCTCCTGGATACATTGATCCTTTGAATTGGTGGGGGTAGGGGTGCAGCGGTGTCTATGTCATGTGTTTCTGCTCTGATCTTAATTGCTTCCTTTCTTCTGCTCACTCTGGACTTTGTTGGTTATTGTTCCTCTAGTTCTTTTAGATGTAGGGTTATGTTGTGTATTTGAGATTTTTCTGTCTTCTTTAGGTAGGCCTGTATTACTATATACTTCCCTCTCAGTATTGCCTTCACCTGTGTCTCATAGGTTTTGTGTTGTGTTCATTTTCATTTTTTTCTAGATACCTTTTGATTTCTTCCTTGGCCTCATTTTTAACCCATTCATTATTTAATAACATGTTATTCAGTCTACTAGTATTTGAATGTTTTTTAATTTTTTCCTTGATCAGTTTCTAGTTTTAAGCCATTGTGATTCAAGAAGATGCTTGATATAATTTCCTTTTTCTTGAATTTGTTAAGGCTGTTTTGTGTCCTATCATGTAGTCCGTCTTTTAAAATGATCCATGTGTATTTAAGAATGTATATTTTGCTTCTTTAGGGTGAAATGTTTTATATCAATTAAGTCCATTTGATCTAAAGTGTCCTTCAGTGCTCAAATTCTTGTTGATTTTTTGTTTGGATTACATATCCATTGTTGACAGCAAGGTGTTAAAATCCCCTATGATGAATGTGTTGCTTTATCTCTTTCTTAAAGTCCTCCAAGATTTTCTTTATATATTTAGCTGTTCCTATATTAGGTGCATATATGTTCAGAAGAGTTGTGTCCTCTTGTTGGACTATTCCCTTAAATATTATGTAGTGAACTTCTTTGTCTCTTGTTATGTCCTTTGTTTTGAAGTCTATTTTGTTTCATATGAATATTGCTACCTGAGCTTTTTCATGTCCATTTGCGTGGGATGTTTTTTTTCCCACCCATTCACTTTCAGCCTATGTATATCTTTTGTTCTGAAGTGGGTCTCTTGCAGACTACACATATGTGGGTCATGTTTTCTTATCAATTCAGCTACCCTGTGCCTTTTCATTGGAGCATTTAATCCATTACATTTAAGGTTATTATTGATAGGTACTTATTCATTGCCATATTTCCTCTTCATACATGTGTTCCTCTTTTATTTCTCTCTCTTCTTAAAGCAGTCCCTTTAACATCGCTTGCAATGCTGGCTTGATGGAGATGTGTTCTTTTAGCCTTCTTTTTTCTGGGAAGCTCTTAATTTCTCCTTCCATTTTAAATGAGAGCCTTGCTGTGTAGAGTAGTTTGGTTGCAGGTCTTTGTTTTTCATTACTTGGAATATGTTATGTTGGTCCCTTCTGCCTTGTAGTGTTTCTATTGAGAAATCAGCTCATAGCCTTACTGGAGCGCCCTTTTATGTTACTAGCTGCTTTTCCTTTGCTGCCTTTAAGATTCTCTCTTTGTCTGTAAATTTTGCCATTTCAATTGTAATGTGTCTTGGAGTGGGCCTCTTTGAGTTCATCTTGATTGGGACCCTCTATGCTTCCCGGACTTGCATGACTTTTTCTCTCACCAAGTTAGGGAAGTATCCTGTCATTTTTTCAAAGAGGTTTTCTATCCCTTCCTACATTTCTTCTCCTTCTGGTATCCCTATGATGTGAACATTTTTACATTTCATGTTGTCCCAAAGCTCCCTTAAAGTATCCTGTTCTTTTTTAGTCTTTTTTCATTTTGTTGCTCTGACTGGGTGTTTTCTTCTTCCTTGTTTTCCAACTGGCCTGTTCAGTCCTCTGCTTTGTCTAGCCTGCTTTTAATTCCTTGTAGTATGTACTTCATTTCAGATATTGTATTCTTCATTTCCAAATGGTTCTTATTCAAAGCTGCTAAGTCCTTTTTTCATGCTGACGTAGTTTCCATTAAGTTCCTTGAGCATTCTTATAACCATTAGTTTGAACTCTATGTCTGATAAATTGCTTGCTTCAGTTTCATTTAGCTCTTTTTCTGGGGATTCCTCCTTTTCTCTCATTTGGTGGTTCTTTGTCACCCCATTTGAGTTGTCTCTTTGTGTTTGTTTCTATGTGTCAGGTTGATCAGCTTTGACTCCCTGTCTTGTAGAGTGGCCTTATATGTTAGGAGTCCTGGGGGACCCAGTAGTGCAGACTCCTTGATCTCCTGATCTGGATGCTCTAGGAATGTTCTTTGTGTGGGTTATGTATACTCTCCTCTTGTATTTGAGTCTTGATTGTTATTGGCCCATTTGTTGGTAGGAACTTCCCTGTGGCTGGCTGACCAAGAGGCTCAAACCCAACCATATATTGTACACTGCTGTATAGATGCCGGCAGAATGAAGCAAAACAACACAAAAACTATGCCAAAATGAGCAACCTCCTCAACCACAAGAGCAGTGTTGACCACAAGAGAGCAAATAATAAAAGCGGAAAGAGAAATGGTATAGTTGAAAAAGGGGGGAAAGAAAAATAGTATGAGAAGACTAAAGAAAAGTGATTATGAGAGGAGAGAGGGGAAGAGAACTACTGTATTTTGTCATGTATAATGCTCACCCACATTTTGTGTGCATTATGCGCAGTATTATTGTGCCCATGGTAAGTAATCATTATACATGGTGAAACCCAATAATACTAGTAATGAATTAAAAGAGGAAAACAGGGAAGAGGAATACAGAAAAAGTAACAAAAATAATCAAAGGAGAGAAGAAGGGAACAATGGGATAATCAAATATGAGTAGAATAGGAGATACGAAAGAAAAAGCACTAAAAAGAAAAGAAAAAAAAATACAGGAAAAATAATAAAAAGACTATGAAAAAGAAAAATAGCTAAGATAATGAAAAAAACCACGTGGATTCGTCTCAGCAGAGTTCAGATATTGCCTGCTGATTTCTCCCTTTGGAAACTGCTCGGATGCTTGAGTCTGGTATAAGCTAGTGTCAGGTCATGTCCATGTCTGACCCTCAGCTGCTATATCAAAGCTACAAGTGATCCACAATTTGTGACTGATTCCTTCAGGCTTGGCTGCTCCTGTTGTGGGCCAAACTCTTCTGCAAAACTGGCTTTTATCAGCACTGGGTCCAGGGGTGTGTCAGCAAACATCCCAAGTCACTGCAGGATCTGCCTTTGCCTGTCCCTGCCTGCTGGCCTGCTGTCAGTCTTAGACTATTCACTGACCTGACTGTTTCTGAGAGGGCTTCTGACAGTAACAGAGGGCTGTTATTCCTGGATTTCCTATGGCAGGTGCCTTTCAGACTTCAGGGAAGATGGTAGGTGTATCCCCCATCCCCTGAGCCGAAAGGAGTCGTGTTATTAATGTTTGAAAAATAGCTAGTATGTGGTTCATAGAATAATATAATACTGTTACCTAAATTAACATCATTGCAGACTCCATAATAAAGATTGATGAGATCGACTCCTATTGAGAAATCCTATTATGGAGTCCTCTGTAGGTCTGTGTTTTGCTTGTAACTCCTTGCATGGTTATGTGCCGCTTAAAAGCCCTAGTATTGTGTTTCCCTCTTTCACACTCCAGTCTTTTCACTTTTTCCATTGCCATTAAAACTAGAGTGAGCCATTATTCTTTAGCCATCCTTCATACTGTAAAATGAAGAGATGAGGAAGTGTCATCTCCTCAGGTTGGATATCTAGGCAGATAATTTTCCTTTAGAGCATCCACAGTGGCTGAGCAGTTTATTATTTCTTCATTAATCACTTTGAAGCTTTATCTCAAGTCGATCTGTGAAGCTAAACATGAATCCTTTTTTATTTTTATTTTTTAAAGATCTTATTCATTTATTTTTAGAGGGGAAGGGAAAGAGAAAGAGAGGGAGAGAAACATCAGTGTGTGATTGCCTCTTGCGTGCTCCCTACTGGGGACCTGGCCCACAACCTGGGCATGTGCCCTGGCTGGGAGTCGAACCAGTGACCCTTTGGTTCGCAGGCCAGCACTCAGTCCACTGAGCCACACCAGCCAGGGTGCTAAACATGAATTCTTATTGTAGTATCCATTATAAGCTCTGGGAAACCTTATAAAAATTTGTGTATGTGTGTGTGCGTGCGCGCGCGCATGTAGATAAAATTAGAATATCACAGTTAAATAGTAATCACAATTAAAATATCTTCTTTGCTTCTAATGCCAAACCAGAAGGTGGCAAGTTGTTGGTTTTTTATTTTTTTCAGTGTAACTTCATAGTGAAAACTACAAATTGGCCAAATAGTCCTCTCTTTCTAAGCCTTCCGTTGGCCTGTCTTGGATCAGAACATACTGCTGTTCTTAATTTGTTTGTTAGGGCTGACCCTGGCATGCAAGTGTTGAACTTTAGCTGCCTTCTACTAAACCCATGGTCAGAGTGTCTCACTGCTGGGGAAAGTGACTCTCAGGACTCAAAAGCAGTATGCATTTTTCCATTTTGCACTGTTTGTAACTTCATTGTTTTTGTCGTTATCAATCTTACATTTGTACAGCTTTGAGATTTATAGATATACTCTACATACTTGATCTCATTTAATCCTCACCACTGCTCTATGAAATAGGTTTCAGTATTCTTAATATTGTCTCCTTTACTGGGGAGACTGGGACCCAGAGAAATTAAGTGAAATGCCCAAGATTACACAGGTAGTGGCAGAGCTAAATCCCAGGCCTCCTAAGTCCTTGGTGAGTGTCCTTTCTATCATGTGACAGCTAGAGTTTAACTACACAGTCTCATTCAGCCAGACTCAGTGCTATTTGATTGACTTTTCAAGACTGAGGAGTTGAACAGGCCACATGATATTGATAAAAGTATTAAAACTATAAATGGAGTTAATGGTGCTGTGCTGTGGATCCAACTCCACACAACGAAGTGATGACTAGTATAGGATTTTTAAATACCTGATGACACATGAACATGAAATATTGTCAGTAGTACAGTATAGAAAGAATTTATGTGATTGATGAACATAGGATTATATGTTATACTGCATGTGCTGAGATTTTGAGAGCTTTCTAAAGGTAATATTTTCTGCAAGATATATCTTTGAACTTGAATTCAGCTTTGGGATATCTCTGTTTCAAGACCAGAAGTTTGTCTAAAGAAGAAATGCTTATTATGCCCTCAAACTGATTAGGTAGATGGTAGAAGACTTGAGGAAATTTGTTTTCAAAGAGAGAGAAAAAAAAGGATTTCTATGTCAATGCTCAAGCCTCCAACTATAATCAATGTGTATAAATACAGTAAGTGATAGAGGGATGCTCCTCTCCCCCTGATACTCCTTTGCCCTTGACCTTTTCCTTCTTTTTTTTTTTTTTTAATTTTAAGTTTTTATTTTTTAAATACCTGTTTGAATGGAAATCAGAATATGTTGCTTCTCAGGACTGGGGACCCTCCAAAGAATGTGCACATTTTTCTGACTAATCGACAGAACAAAAAAGCAAGTAACATGTAGCCAGAGACATTGAAGTGAAGAACAAGCTGACAGTGAACAGAGGAGAGGGGGGAGGGGATGAGGGGGAGAAACGGGAAGGGTGGTTAAGGAACATATATGGGGGCCTCATGGACAAAACCAAGGTGGGGGTGGCGTCAATGGCGAGGGGTGGGGATAAGAGGGGTAGGGAAAGTGGTGGTGGGGAAATGGACAAAACAGTACTTGAACAAGAAAAAAATAAAATAATAAAAATAAAATAAAATAATAAAAAAATAAAAATGACTAGAGAATCTTTTTAAAATTTTGCTTTTTTAAAAAATTATGTTTGTTTCTAGAATAATATTTACTATTTTATTTTCCGTTTTCAAAATTGTTTTAGCTATTCTAGTCCAGTGCCTTTACATGTAAATTTCATTTGTTTGTTTATTTATTTATTTATTTATTTATTTGTTTGGTATATTTTATTGAATATGCTATTATAGTTGTCCCAATCCCCACCCCCCTTTATCCCCTCTACCCTGCATCCCATCCCATCATCCCCAAACCTCTTAGTCCATGTCTATGGGCTGCACACACCAGTTCTTTGGCTTATAAATTTCCCACACTATTCCCAGCCACCCCCTGACCACTTTTTCTGTTTGTTTGTTTGTTTATTTGTTTGTTTTTATCAACATTTTCACGCTACCACTTCCCCCAGCCCCACCCATTCCCACCTCCAATCCTCAATCCTCCCCCCATTTGGCGTTGTCCATGGGTCCTTTGTGCTTGTTCCTTGCTGACCCTTCCCCTCCCTTTCTCCTGTCATCCCCCTCCCTCCTCCCATCTGGTTACTGTCAGTTTGTTTTTTATTTCAATGTTGCTGGTTATATTTTGCTTGCTTGTTTGTTTTGTTGGTTGTGTTCCGCTTATAGGTGAGATCATATGGTATCTGTCTTTCACTGCCTAACTTATTTCACATAGCATAATGCTCTCCAGTTCCATCCATGCTGTTGCGAAGGGTAATAGCTCCTTCTTCCTTTCTGCTGCGTAGCATTCACTGTGTAAAAGTACCGCAGTTTTTTGATCCACACATTTACTGTTGGGCACTTAGGTTGCATCCAGTTCTTGGCTATTGTAAATTGTCCTGCTATGATTACATTGGGGTACATAGGTTCTTTCGAATTGGTGTTTCAGGATTCTTAGGGTATAATCCCAACAGTGGAATTGCTGGGTCAAAAGGCAGAATCAATTTTAGTTTTGTGAGGATATCCCACACTGTTTTCCACAGTGGCTGTACCAGTCTGCATTCCCACCAACAATACACTAGCCTCGCCAGCACCAATTGTTTGTTGATTTGTTTTTATGGTGGCCATTCTGACCAGTGTGAAGTGCTATTATCATTTTGGTTTTAATTTGCATCTCTCTGATGGCTAGTGATGCCGAGCATCTTTTCATGTACCTCTGGGCCCTGTGTATGTCCTCCTTGGAAAAGTGCCTGTTCAGGTCCCTGCCCATTTTTTAATTGGATTGTTTGTCTTCCTCTTGTGGAGCCATGTGAGTTCTTTATATGTTCTGGAGATCAAACCCTTGTCCGAGCGAGGTATCATTGGCAAATGTATTTTTTCCATACATTTTGGTTCCCTTCTCATTTTGCTGATGTTTTCGTTAGCTGTGCAGAAGCTTCTTATTTTGATGAAGTCCCATTTGTTTATTTGTTCCTTTATGTCCCTTGCTCTAGGGGACGTATCGGTGAAAATATTATTTTGTGGAATATCTGAGATTTTCCTGTCTATGTTCTCCTCCAGGACTTTTATGGTGCTACGACTTATATTGAAGTCTTTTATCCACCTTGAGTTTATTTTTGTGTGTGGTGTGAGTTGGTGATTGAATTTCATTTGTTTGCATGTAGCTGTCCAGATTTCCCAACACCATTTGTTGGAGAGGCTATTTTTACTCCATTTTATACTTCTGCCCCCTTTGTCGAATCATAATTGACCATAAAGGTATGCGCATATTTCTGGGCTTTCTATTTTGTTCCATTGATCTATGTGTCTGTTCTTATGCCAGTGGCAGACTGATTTGATTACAGTGGCCTTATAACATAGTTTGATGTCAGACATTGTGATCCCTCCTGCTTTGTCCTTCTTTCTCATAATTGCTTCAGCTATTTGGGATCGATTGTTTATGGTTCCATATAAATTTTTAAAATGTTCGTTCTATATCTGTGAAATATGTCATTGATATTTTAATAGGGATTGCTTTGAATCTATAAATTGCTTTGGGTAGCATGGACATTTTGATGATTCTTCCAATCCATGAACATTGAACTTGTTCCCATTTATTTGTGTCTTCCTTAATTTCTTTCTTCAGGGTTGTGTAATTTTCTGAGTATAGGTCTTTCACTTCCTTGGTTAAGTTTATTTCAAGGTACTTTATTCTTCTTGTTGCTATAGTAAATGGGATTTTTTCCCTGATTTCTGATTCCGATATTTCATTGTTGGTGTTCAAAAACGCCTTCAGTTTCTGAATATTAACTTGTATCCTGCTGTTTTGCCAAAATCAATTACTAGGTTGAGTAGTTTTTTGGTGGAGTCTCTCAGGTTTTCTGTGTACAGTATCATGTCACCTGCAAACAATGACCATTTTACTTCCTCCTTTCCAATTTTGATGCCTTTTATTTCTTTTTCTTGCCTTATGGCTGTGGCTAGGACTTCTAATACTATGTTAAATAGAAGTCGTGAAAGTGGACATCCTTGTCTTGTTTCTAATTTTAGTGGGAAAGCTTTTAGTTTTTACCCATTCAGTATAATATTGGATGTAGGTTTCTCATATATAGCCTTTATTATGTTGAGGTATGCCCCCTTTATTCCCATTTTCCTGAGTGTTTTTATCATAAGGTAACAGGTGCTGTACCTTATCAAATGTTTTATCCACATCTGTTGGTATGATCATGTGATTTTTATCTTTCCTTTCGTTTATGTGATGCATTACATTTATTGATTTGTGAATATTGTACCATCCTTGCATCCCTGCGATGAATCCCACTTGATCATAGTGGATGACCGGTTTAATGTATTGCTGGATGCAGTTTACCAATATTTTATTGTGGATTTTACCATCTATGTTCATTAGCGATACTGGCCTGTAGCTTTCTTTCTTTGTTGTGTCTTTATCTGGTTTTGGGATTAGGATGATGCTGGCCTCATAAAAAGAGTTTGGGAGCCCTCCCTCTTCCAGGGTTTTTTGGAATAGTCCAAGAAGGACAGGGGTTAGCTGTTCCTTAAATGTTTTGTAAAATTCTCCTGTGAAACCATCTGGTCCAGGGCTTTTTTATGCCTGTAGTTTTTTTATTACTCCTTCAGTTTCACCAGCTGTTATCCATCTGTTCAGGCTTTCTACTGCTTCTTCATTCAGTTTTGGAAGATTATTTTTTTCTAGAAATTTGTCATTTTCATCCAGGTTTTCAGATTTCTTAGCATATAGTTGTTTGTAGTAATTTGTAGTAATTTCTTACAATCCTTTGTATTTCTCTGGTATCAGTTGTAATTTCTCCTCTTTCATTTCCAATTTTATTTATTTGCATCCTCTCCCTTTTTCTCTTGGTGAGTCTGCTTAAAGGCTTGTCGATTTTGTTTATCTTTTCAAAGAACCAGCTCCTGGGTTTATGGATCCTTTGAATTGTTCTTTTAGACTCAGTGTCATTCAGTTCTGCCCTGATCTTGATTATTTTCTTCCTTCTGCTCTCTCTGGGCTTTGTTTGTTGTTGTTTCTCTAGTTTTTGTAGCTGTTGTGTTAGGTTGTTTGTTTGAAGTGTTTCTATCTTTTTCAGGTAGGCCTGTATTGCTATGAATTTCCCTCTCTGGACTGCCTTTGCTGTGTCCCATAAGTTTTGAACTGTTGTATGTTCATTTTCATTTGTTTCCAGAAACTTTTTGATTTCTTCTTTGATCTCATTATTGACCCATTCATTGTTTTAAAATATGCTATTCAGACTCCATATGTTTGAATTTTTTTGCATTTTTCTTTGAGGTTGGTTTCTAATATTAAGCCTTTGTAGTCTGAGAAAATGCTTGATATGATTTCAGTTTTTAAATTTGTTGAGGCTTGTTTTATGTCCTAATACGTGGTCTATCTTTGAAAATGTTCCATGTGCACTTGAAAAGAATGTGTGCTTTTGCTTCTTTAGGATGAAAGTTTCTATGTACATATCAGTTAAGTCCATTTCATCTAATGCATTGCCGAGTTCCACAGTATCTTTGTTGATTTTTTGTTTGGATGATCTATCTGTTGTTGACACTGGGATATTAAAAGCCCCTAGTAGAAGTATTTTGCTGTCTATATCTTTCTTGAAGTCCCCATGAATTTCCTTATATATTTGGGTGCTCCTATGTTGGGTGCATATAGGTTTACAATGTTTATGTCTTCTAGATAGACTCTTCCTTTGAGTATAATGAAGTGTCTCTTCTGTGTCTCTTTTTATGGCATTTGGTTTGAAGTCTATTTTGTCTGATAAAAGTATCGCTACCCCAGCTTTTATTTCCTGTCCATTTGTTTGAAATATATTTTTCCAACTCTTTACTTTCAGTCTGTGCAGGTCTTTTGTTCTGAGGTGGGTCTGTTGTAGGCACATATGTGAGGGTGGTGTTTTCTTATCCATTTAGCTACTCTATGTCTTTTAATTGGAGCATTTAATCCACTTACATTTAAAGTTATTATTGATAGGTACTTATTCATTTTTTCCTTTTGTACTTGTGCTCCTCTCTCTCACGCTCTTTTTCTTCATCTTCTTAAAGCAGTCCCTTTAGCATATCTTGCAGTGCTGGTTTGGTAGAGTTGTATTCTTTTAGCCTTCTTTTGTCTGAGAAACTCCTTATTTCACCTTCGTTTTAATCGAGAGTCTTGCTGGGTAGAACAGTCTTGGTTGCAGGCCTTTGCTTTTCATTACTCAGAATATTTCTTGCCATTCCCATCTGGCTTGTAGTGTTTCTGTGGAGAAATCAGCTGCTAGCCTTGTCCTGGCTCCCTTGTATGTTCCTTCCTGTTTCTCCCTTGCTGCCTTTAAGATTCTCTCTTTGTTTTTGATATCTACCATTTTAATTATGATGTGTCTTGGAGTGGGTCTCTTTGAGTTCCTGTGCTTCCTGGACTTGTGTGACTTTCTCTCAACAAATTTGTAAAGTTTTCTATGATTACTTGTTCGAACAGGTGTTCTATCCCTTGCTCCTCTTCTTCTCCTTCTAGTATTTCTATTATACGAATATTATTACGTTTCATGTTGTCCTGCATTTCTCTTAACACTTCTTCATACTTTTTGAGCCTTTTTTCATTTTCTTCTTCTTTCCGGGAGTTTTTTTCTACCATATCCTCCAGCTTGCTGATTCGATCCTCTGCTTCATCTAGCCTGCTTTTGATTCCTTCTACTGTGTTCTTCAATTCAGAAATTGTATTCTTCATTTCCTCTTGGTTCTTATTGATAGTTTTTATGTTCTTTTCGTGCTGATATAGTTTGCAGTAAGTTCCTCATATTTTCCATGTATTTTTTTTTGTAATTCTCACTGAGCTCACTGAGTTCATTGAGCTTTCTTATAACCATTGTTTTGAACTCAATATCTGGTAGTTTACTTGCGTGTATTTCATTTGTCTTTCTGGGGATTCCTCCTTTCCTTTTGGTTGGGGGTTGTTCTTTGTCTTCCCATTATTTGTCTGCCTGAGCAAAACCACAAAGCCCAGGAAACAAACCCAGGACGGCAGAAATAACTACCCCCCTGTAATCCCACTCTCCACAGAAAATGAACCAGTCTTATAAGGCTGTAAAGAGATTAAGACTGTCATAAGAATGGAGAGAAGTAAACTATAGTATAAAATCTAGTGATTTAATATGCACCAACTTGATGGCAAAAAGTAAGTGTTAAAAAGCTCTTTAATGAAGAAAATATTGCAATTCATGGAGAAGAACACAATGGATTTCATCTTGGTAGCCTCTGGTATTTACCACTGTTTTTTCTTTCTGGGTCCACCTCTAGTGAAGTCAGATGTTGACCCTGTCTGACCTTAGGGAGTCTGTTGGAGACTTCCAGGGATCTACTCTCTGTGGCTCTCTCCTTCCATTGTTAATCTAGTTACTGTGGACTCAGCAGTCAGGCTTTGACACTACAGGGTGGGGCAGAATCCCTCCTGGGGTTGGGGTTAATGTTTCTCCCCAGGCTGCTACTGTTTGGAGGGGAGTGGTCTGTGTGAGCTCAATGGCTGCTGCCTTATGGGGGATAATTCAGTACTAGGATCCTGGAGGCTACTCTCAGTTCACTCCCCAAAGTCTCCATCTGCAGCCTCTCCTCAAGCATCTGTAGTCCACTCTGCCCTGCCTTTCCAGGGATCTACTGTCTGTGGCTGCCACTCTGCCCTCAGCAATCAGGCTTAAGCACCACAGGGCCAGGGCAGAGTCACTCCTGGGGGCAGGGCTGTTGTTTCCTCTCAGGCTGCCGCTCAAGGGAGTGGTCTATCTGAGCAAGATGGCTGCTGCTGAGTGGGGGATGACTCAGCACAGGGATCCCAGCGGCTACTTTCTCAGTTCTCTCCCCAAAGCCTCCCTCCCCAGTCTCTCTTCAGGTGTCTCAAGCCCACTCTGCCCCTGCCTTTGCCAGAGCCCAGGGTTAGGGCCGAATGCATTGACCCTTTAAACAGCTCTTCAGTCTCCAGGCGCCCGTCTCTGGCAGAGGGCAATCCTGCCACTTTTTGCAGCTGGCTGTTATCTGTGTACTTTTTGGGCTTTGGTGCTGTATGCTGGGAGTCCCCGCTTATGGGTTATACCCCGCTCTTCTCAGGGGATCCAGCTGGCCATTCAAATATCCCTCTTGGTGCTGCCTCCCAAAGGTACTCAGCCAGCCTTCTCGTGTCTCTGCCACAATCCTTACCAGTCAGGATGTGCCGAACTGATTTTTCTGTCTGTCCAAGATTACGAGGCTTCTCTCTCACTACTGTTCAGCCGTTTGCTCTGGGTGATTTCTCCACAATTTAGTTGTAGTTCCAGATTGGTCCTGGGAGGAGGTCAATGTGACTTCCATTCACTCCTCTGCCATCTTGATCCTCCTCCAAAAATTTGCTTCTTTGCTGAAGTTGCTACAATAAACAGGCAGTGTAAGCCCTGCAGAATGCCTGTTGCTGGAGACATTGTTATCTCTGAAATATGGCAGGCAGTGTGCTCCTCCTGAGGAGGAGGAGTAGAAAATATGTTTCTCAGTGGACAGGTTACAGAGGAACCGTCTTGACCAGGTGACAATGACCTATAAACCTAGTGTTATAGACTGAGTCTTCCATTGTCAGCTTCTCTGTCTCATAGCATGAGGATAATCCATTTAGGGGTGAATTTATTTTTTGCTTTCTTAACCCTTTAAGACTAGAAATACAATAGTAGATTTAGCATAGAACTTTTGGCTAATGTTTTTGAACAAAAACTCTGCCTTGATCCATAACCCCTTAATAAAGTTTGTTTTGGAAGGCTTTATTGCCTGAATATTGAGCCTTAAATGAGGTCTGTTAAGAGAAAAGACAAAACTCAGAATCCTGTCATTGAAATGTTGGTTTTGCTCTTACTAGGTCAGACCAGTGATTCTCTCAAACCTTTATCTCTACCTTGCCGATGATCATGAGTGCCTGAGTTGTAGCCATCACATGACACCCATTGAAAAGTTAGGTAAACCCACAGTTTACCTGGCCAATTGTCTGTCACTCTCCTGACCAGTGATAAAGTAAGGTATCTCGACCTACTTTATGAGCCATTTTTTGCGCTACCTTGTATAAGTCTTGGCTACAAACATCCACAGAAAGTAAGCGAAAGGTTATTTTTGTTGTTTTCTAGATGAGGCACAGAGTATAGTGGAAAGAGTAAGCTTTGATGTTAGACAGAGTTAGGTTTGCAAACTAGTAGCCCTGGGATGCCTTGTCCTCCTTTTTTTTTTTTTTTTTTTTTTTAAATTCTTAGATACTCAGCCTACTTTGAAGGGTTAATGTGGGCACTAGAGATAATGCACATAAAGGGCTTAGCATGTAGACAGCGTAAGAAATGGTTACTGCCATTATTATTGTCACTGAGCACAAGATTACCAAGACCCTTTCTGAAGACTTCATTGTAACACTCTTTATTCCTAACCAGTCACCTTCTTGTCAGTCCTTCTTTACATATCATAAGCCTGGTTATGAAAGTCTGTGTATTTTAAATTGTGTTATTTGCTTTCTTCTTTCAGATCTGTAAGAGCAAAGCTAAAGAATCTCAGCAGTATTATCACAGCTTGGCTGTTCGGCAGAGTCTGGCTGTCCATTTTAATATCCAGCAGGACTGTGGTCATTTCCTTGCCGAAGTCCCTAAGCGTCTACTTCCCTGGGAGGATCCTGATGCCCCTGAAGAGGAAGAGGATGAAATGCAAGAGAATGAAGAAGAAATGAAAGGAGGAAGTGATGGGAAAATCCCAGAGTCCTTCTCTGAAACAGAGTCATCTCAGAAAGAAAGCCAGGAAATCATTAGCAAGAAGCAGAGAAGTCACGTTGTGGTCATCACCAGGGAGGTTCCCTATCTCACCATGGCTGATTTTGTGAAAGATTCTGTGGCCCAGCATGGGAAAAGCCCCGATGGATATGAGAGGCAAGTGTGTCTGCTCCTCTTGCAGCTGTGCTCCGGCCTTGAGCACCTCAAACCCTACCACGTTACTCACTGCGATCTACGTCTGGAGAACCTGCTGCTTGTCCACTACCAGTCCAGGGGAACCACCCATGGCCTTGGGCCTGCAGAACCCAATCCCACCTCATCTTGTCTCACGAGGCTTATAGTAAGCAACTTTTCTCAGGCTAAGCAGAAGAGCCACCTGGTGGACTCCGAGGTCCTCCAGGATCAGTCCCGCCTCGCCCCAGAGATCATAACAGCCACCCAGTACAAAAAGTGTGATGAGTTCCAGACTGGCATTCTCATCTATGAGATGCTACACCTGCCCAACCCCTTTGATGAGAACCCAGAGCTGAAGGAGAAGGAGTACACTCGAGCAGACCTGCCTCGAATCCCACTCCGCTCCCCCTATTCCTGGGGCCTTCAGCAGCTCGCCAGCTGCCTCCTGAACCCCAACCCTTCTGAGCGGATCCTCATTTCAGATGCCAAAGGTGTCCTCCAGTGTCTGCTCTGGGGCCCCCGGGAAGATCTCTTCCAGACTTTCAGCACCATCCCCAGCCCAGTGCAGAGGAATGCCCTGCTCCAAAACTGGCTGGACATAAAGCGAACATTGCTGATGATCAAGTTTGCTGAGAAGTCCCTGGATAGGGATGGTGGGGTCAGCCTTGAGGATTGGCTTTGTGCTCAGTATTTGGCTTTTGCCACTCCAGACTCCCTTAGTTGTATTGTGAAAATCCTGCACCGTTAATGTATCCTGGTTGCTGCTTTTACTTCATCTTTACCTTCTTCAAGTCACCCACATACTTCCCCATTCTAGCACTCACACAGACTTCAAAGAGAGAAGAGAGACAAACTGTCCATCCCTGTTCACAAACAAATGAGTCTACTCAGAAATGTTATCAATAGACCCAAATCAAGTGAGAAGCTGAGTCTGTCTTAATTTCACAGAAATTCAACTGCACAGACATTCAGTTGCCTTCCATTGGAACACCTTTCACCCTAATTGTCCCACAAATTCAGGTAAAAAATGAAAACAAACAATGTTGAAGGGACAGCTCCTTTGGTATGAACTGAATGACCTATGTCCAGCTCCTCCATAATTCTGAATTTCACCTGTCTTTTTCACACCAA
Source organism: Mormoops blainvillei (assembly GCA_004026545.1). Lineage (NCBI taxonomy): Eukaryota > Metazoa > Chordata > Mammalia > Chiroptera > Mormoopidae > Mormoops > Mormoops blainvillei. The sequence goes on from PVJD01008838.1 coordinate 47,207, forward strand.
GTACTTATTCTCACTAGCAATAGATAGATTTAACCAGTTTTTATCATCATTCACTTAGCTCTCATGACAGACTTTCTTCCTCTGTTACCAGTCAGAACTGCCACCCTTAGTGTCCACCCAGTTTCGGTTCCAGGGACTATATTCCTTATTTCAGCAGGTAGTAGAAGTACCAGGAGAGATCCCATCCCTTGGGTGATGGACCCATTTTCATTTCTGTTATCAATAACTGGGTGCGCTCCGTGGAGGATAGCTCTAACAATCTCCCCTCTGCTGCCTCTGCCCAATTTTCCTTCACCTCGAACCTGTCCCTACTTGCCAGTGAAGTTTGTATTTATTGGCCTCTTGTGGCATATTGCAGAGCTGACCCAAGGTGGTATCACCTATGCCTCAGCAGGGCAGAATGCAGTTTAGGTCTTATAAACAGCTGGCAGTACAGGAGGAGATGTTTTTCCTGCATGTGTAGTTCTCCAGGGACCATCGGGGGAACAGAGTTTAAAGTACCATCCTTTGATTACTGTCAGAGTTGGCAGGCAGGGCTGGTGGTACCCAGATCACAATTTTTTTCCCCCAAGCAGTAACTGGCCAGCTTTCTTCCATCAGTAGCCAGTATTAACTAGTCTACCAAATGCTATAGACAACTGCCTGAATTAAACAGCTGTCAGTCGGGCTCTAAGATCTCCTTAGAGGGCACGGCACAGATGGCTGTTTTAGTGGCCAGAGGCAGGAGGAGGGGAGAAGGCTGTGGATAAGACTACTGACCTCCTCCTCAGAATGCTGACCTTTGCTGGAAAAACTGCCTCTCAGTTCCCTGGCACATTGCTCCTTATGACTCTGAAATGGCTCTGGAGGACAGCTCACAGGGAAATTTGATTGCTGAGGTTAGTGGCGACAAGCTGTTTAACTGTACGTGGGGTCTGTGCTCCTTTCCTATGGATATATGTGCAATTTTTTAATGTATTTTTTTAGCTGTGTATTACAGTGTTTATGTTGCAACTTCACCTGAAGCAGGATCTATAAAAATCCTCCCCTTCCTCCCTTGGCACATATTTGCGCTAAAAGACAAGTGTTCCTTCCATGGGGGAATGTGAGTGTGTGTGTGCTTATTTTATTCAAAACTGTGAGTATCTGTTTACTTAAATCTTGCTATCCCAAAAGTCACTCAGACAGTGTGAGTGTCCATAAACATTTGTGCCTGTGTGTGCTGGAAGTAGGAAGAGGCCAGGCCTCTGGGGGAGCCATCTGTGGCAGGGTTGATAGACGTGTTCTCTGCACCTAGTCAGTAAAGGAGCCCCGGGAATCTCGTCTCCCAGCACAGGGTTTCTTACAGGCTGGACAAGCTTTGCAGTGTTACTTAGATAGCACATAAGTGACCTTTGGAAATATCTTAGTTTTTAACATTTTTAATAGCCTTTCATGTGATTCACCTATATCAAAGAGGATCAAGAACAGAGAAGAATGTATTTTATTGTGCTTTTTTTTTTTTAAGAGAATGGAATATGTGAGGCTCCATTTGGAGGCTGTCCCTGTCCTCCTGGCCAGCAGTATAGGACTCCCAAAGGAGAGAGCTGGGTGGCCCACATAGAGTGCCTCCTCTAGCCAGAGTGCAGAGCTCTGCCCCAAGGGGTGGCCACAGAGTGGGCATGCTGCTGCAGGCCAGCCACCCACTTTCTCTGTGTCCTGTGGTGTGGCTGGGCCTGGCCTAACAGACTGTGGTTTGGTTCACCTTAGCATAGCCATGTGCACATAACTCCTTGCCTAATTATACACTGAAGTAGCAGCACACAGACCACTGACCTGTCAGCTAACACATTCCCTTATCAACCTCTCCGCCCCCTGTTTCCCGATGGTTTGTATATTGAGACACTTTCCCAATGTCACTCTTGTGCCTTGCCCATGTAAATTTGAATGTTGACTATTTAAAGAGGTTTTACACTTAATGAAGAAAGTTTCCTGGCCCCCTTATTTGTTCCCTGGGTATTCTTTTTTTTTTTTTCCTTCCTTCCTTCCAGAAGACCTGGATCCAGTCTTCTTTGTTTTGACTCTATAATATTATAAGCACAGGCACCCTCTACCACAATTATACTATATAGCACTGGTAAACCAAGCACCCCTTCATATCAGGTATGTTTAGTACTGTTTTTATATTCAGATTTGTTGAGGGTGAAAGATAAACACCAACTAGATGTAGATGGGCCTCAGGCTTCCCAGAGACAGGGATTACATTAATTTTTCTCTGAGCAATGGCTAAAGAATGTGAGGAAGAGAGAGAAGGTGGTGTCACAGGTTAGAGCCAAACAGACAAAATAACTTATGTCTGGGCAAGAAGTACTCATCATTTGGTCCTCAGAATACTTTTCTACAATAATGAAATTTAGTCAATCTGATATCTCAAATAACATTTCCATTTTAATTATAGTAGGAACTTTGAATTTATCAACTGAAAAGAAACTCTATTCTTAGACAAAGACAGGCATATATATATATAAATATATATGTATATATATTTATATATATATATATATGGGTTTGGACTGTGATTAGTATAGCACTTTAAGTTTTCTCAAGTAACTGAGTTACTATCGTTAATATTAATTGGAAATTTTTTTCTTTTCTATTGAAGTCTGTACTATAGTTTCTTACATTTATTTTGGGAATTTGAACAATTAAGCTGCTGTTGGAACTTTTCCTTAAACCATATGAGCAGGAACAATCTCTCTGACACATCTGGGTGCTGGAGAAATAGGACAATGGCTGGAGTAGCCAGTACCAAGACTGAATGTATAGGAGTGCTTCAGTAGAGGGATAACCTGGCCTTGGAAGGAAGAGGACCAGATGTTCCACAAAGAGAACTAGCACTACCGGAGCTCTCCCATGCTAGCCTGAGAAAGCCCCTTTGATATATGTATAATAATGCAATGCCTACACACTAGTTCATGGAGAATAACAGAAGGATGGGAAAAAGAACAATTGTAACCTGTGGAACCAACAATAAAAGAATCATGAATGAGGTCCACCAACCCCTAGGCTAAGTTAGGATTGGAAGCAGGAGTGGATTTCAAGTTTTGCCCTCTGAAGATGAACTGAGTGAGGTACAGAAAGGGGCTCAAATGCCCACACTACTGATACTGAGGGGCTAAAAGTAAAATATATTTGTTGGAATTTTAAGAGTCCGAGTAGCTTTTCATTGTTAGATTAAAGTGGAGGTTAGTTTTGCTTCCAAACTCAGAATAAATTTGTGAACATATTTCTGGAGTAGAGCTACCTAAAATTATATTCAAGTTTTTAGCATTACAAAATTTCCATGGAAGACCTTTGGGACCTACTTAAGTAGTAAGGCATAGAAGGGTTGTACTCAGCTTCCCAAATTTTTGTTAAGAATACTTTGGTGCTGGGAAGTAACCTGACTTGGTTTTGCTGGTAACCTCCAACCAGGATTTTCCAATAGATTTTACCAGCAGCGATCTGAAAAAATACAGGCTAGTCCTAGAAGTTGGGATGGACTTACAACACTAACACTGCATTCCAAATGATTCTAGACGTGTAACTAAAGTATGAACATACTTGGAGAGGGGAGAGAGGAACTTGACTCCCTAGGCCAGGTCTGACATGTTTTTATTCCCCTCACTAGTTGATAAGGATTAAAAATTCTGGTACACCCTAATGAGTGAATAGGATGGCTGCCCACAAAACCTCATTGAAGCTCATATTCTCAAAGGTCCAAAGTGCTGTGCTGAGACAAATCCAAGTGCTGCTTTCGTTGAAGTGTACACTGAAGTCCAGGTGTCCATGCTTACATCAGTGCCAAAAGTGGGGACTCCATGGACCTAAAGTGATGACACACGAGAAGCAGAGGAGCTGCAGTGCAAGAGCCCAGACAAAGATTGTGCCCAAGGATGCAAGCCCTCTGCCCTCCTGCTGCTGAAGCAACGATGTTGGTCTAGGACAGAAGCCATGGAGGGGAGTTCAGTACAGTCCATGTCAAGGTATTTGGCTAATAAAATAATCCATCCTCAGAAAAGTATCTTCTTTTTTTTGTAACAAATCTATTTTGTGTATTCGGGGTGGGGGGGAAGAGGAAGATGATGAAAGTCTTGGACAGATTATCAAGTTCCCCAGGATTTAAGGAGAAGGAACTATTTCCTCTCCCCTTGTCATGACTATGGCTGTCATGTAAACCTCAGCCTGGAAACATCATCCGCAACACTGAGGGCTGAGGGTTTTTTCAGAGATGTGGTAGTTTCGATGGGTTTGTTTAGAGAACTCTGGGGAAAATTCTTAACAAATTATAACAGTTTTCATAAACCTTCCTACAGAATTGTTAACCAGTCATCGTGACCATCATTCAGTATTTTAAGTGCCCAGAATGTACAAGGTGCTATACAGCTGCTAAACACACCCTCTCTGCAGCTGTTTGAAATTAGAGTAGTTTTTCGCATCAGCCACTGCTAGGAGCTTTCCCCACCTAGGTGGATTGCAAGGGCCTGCATTCCGGACGTCCATTACATGGTTCCCACTCACCCCCATGTTATTTTTAAATCAAGAAAGTTTCAGGGAGTCAAAAGAGGTTGGGAATTTTTTAACCTAGCAGAAGTACAGAGTCATATATTTTGCTACAAATACTATTGTATTGTGGAAAATTCACTTTGCCCTTACAGTGTGTGGAAAGTATGTGTGTGTCTGTAGACATGATAACTTGAATGTTGAACCAGCCCTAGGCTTTAGGGTAGCATTTTTGAAAGATACACCACACTGCTTCATAAAACTTGCTCCAAATACTACTTGTGTGTCCCTTCCCTTACTAGGTTTAAAGTGTTGTGTGCAGACACACTGGGTTGGGATTTTCTGTTGATATGCAGGGCATTGTCATGTGAGATCAGGGCAGAAGCAAGATGTCTTTCTCACTAATTCGAATCATTGCATTCCTCATCCCAATCTCTATAATTCTCAGTGGCTCTGCCCACACTTTATATTTGAAAATGTTGTTTCTATTACTCTTTCCTGAAGCCTCACCTTTCTATTTACATATTTTAGAGCTGTATAAATATACCAATGAAAGGTCCTGTCTTTCACCAGGTAGCGCCGCCCTTTGGTTTGCTGTGGTACTTTGCTGTGTTCTCTGTGGCATGTTACTATGTAAATAAATTCATTTTAAAATACTCTAAAAACCAGACTAGCACTTGTCCTTTCAGTGCCTCTCTCATACTGACATGCTGGGGAGGGTTCAGTTGCAGACACGGTTATGTCTTATACCGTAGGACTCATGCCTTCTTAGATATTCATCACCTGTTAATCTGGACCATATTTGCTGTTCATTCCCTCCGTAATCTGAGAAAACTAGGCCTGGAGAAAAAGTGCAAGCCTTCTGCTTTTCCAAGAGCTCAGAAAGCTTCAGGTTTGCTGTGTGAGACTGCTCCCTGGTGGCCAGTCACTGTACAGCCTTCCTGGGTTTGCACTGTGTATTTGGAGGCCTGGCTAGCTGGCTGTAGCTGACCCCAGTAGAAATCTCTGAGCTGTGCAGACAATATGAGCATGGACAGGGTCTTGCTGAGCATAACCTGCTATAGAACTCACATGCTTAAGGTACATGGTCACAACACAGAGTCCTCACAAAGGCAGACAAGCTAATTAATGCCGACACTTCAGTAGCAGAGAGGAGACCACCTGGCTTAGTCAGGAAAAGTCAGCAGTTGGCAGTGGTAGCAACAGCTGCCATGTTATTAAGAGTAGAATGGACGAAAGTGCAAACATATAAACTCTAAATTTAGACCATATTTTAGAGCTCTAAGCCCCTTACAGTGTGCACTGTCTCCAGCCCAGCGTTTCTGCTCCTCTCCACTAGCAAGCACTCAGGTTTGCAGACATGCTATTTAAGGCACATTCCAGAAAAATGATAGCCAGACTCAAGTTCTGTGTTGCTAAGGAAGTAAAGCCCATTTCTTTGTGGGCCCCAAAGCTCTCTCTGTGTTGCCTGGGCCCAGGAGGAAAGGTTAGCAGCAGAACTCTTTGACTTCTGAGACAGCCCCCAGGGACATAGGCTCTACCTGCAGAGGTCCTCAGCCTGCCCACTGGGGAGGATCCTGGGGACTTGCCCTTCCTAGTTGTGAACACAGTACACTGGCTTCTGGGGGAAAGGAACCAAAGAGAGAATCAGGCAATCATGGCTGAGAGTTCACAAGTCAGAGGTGGCGTGAACTATGCTTGGGTTGCTGTCTAATGCTCTGCTGGCATGAGTGGCCAACCTGGGGCCCTGAAGGGATACAGGCCTGCCCGATCAGACCAGTTAAGGGTTGCTCTAGTCAGACTTCAGAGAAATACAGTTTGAGTTCTTCCAGTGGGGTCATTTTGTCTTTTGGTATAACTAGAAAGCCTGGAAAGAAATCACCCTGTTTCCCATCCATCATTTCACCACTCATGAGATCCATTCCTGGAAATTCCATCAGTGGCTTCTCTTTGATTCTGGGTTGGTCCAGAGGTGATGGACCACTGACATTTGGGTAGGACTTTTGGCTTCCACGTGCCTGGAGACTGGCTTCTTCCAGTCCAGGCCACAGAGAATGGGGATCTTTCCTGCCTGTAATGAACTGTTAAGGGGAGCCGTCTGCAAGCCTGGGGCTGTGAGTTTGCACCGTCTGCTCCAGGAACCCTTTGCCGGTTCTCCAAGGCTCAGAAAATTCTCCATTTTATGTGATCCTGTGGGGCCAAGAACTGCAGTTGGCAGGCCACAAGTTGTCATTAAGAAGGGCTCAAGGCAGTTACAGCTGAAACAAAAATTGGATTTCAGCCCTGGCTGGTGTGGCTCAGTGGGTTGAATGCAGTCCTGTGAACCGAAAAGCTGCTGACTCAATTCTAGGTCAGGGCACATGCCTGGGTTGCAGGCGTGTGAGAGGCAACCAATCGATGTTTCTCTCTCACACTGTTTCTCTCCCTCTCTCCCTCCCTTCCCCTACCTGTCTCTAAAAATAAATAAATAAAATTGGGTTTCACACTGGGTTGGGGACAGGAGAGAGTCAGTTGCCAAGATCCACTTCTCCAATTTGCAAAACTCCTGACTGGAAACAGGACACCTGACTTCCTGGAGACTCCATGTAACTCAGCACATGCCTAGAAGGTCCATGGAAGCAACCAGAAGATAGTGGTGCTGGTCGCTAGTCTCCTCTCAGCTTGAGAATCAGAGTGGGTCTGGGAGCGGTGCTGGACTCCTAGGAAATCTGTAAGGGGGTGAGGGATACCAGAGTCCTCAGGAGTAGAGGGACTCTGCATCTCTATCAAGGGAGCAGAGCTCTCAGCCCTCTGTAGGTCTGTCACCTTCCACTTGAGCTGGAGTTCTGGAACCAGGGACCAGAAGTCAAAGAGTAAAACTCTGTAAGCCTGTGGCTGGCTCATTTTCTTCCCTTCTCATCCCAAATACCTTATCTCCCTGCACCACACTCTACTGCAGACCCAGGGGCACGTCTGAAACCACCCCAACCCTGCTACCACAGTCTTTCCAGTCCCCATGCCCCTGGGCCTGCTGATGCCACCTAATGCTTGGGACAGGCTCCAGTCTTGAAGCATCACACTCTGAAGAGCTTCCTCCAGCTGTGCCTGGGGCTTGGAATGCCTCAGCTTTCCCCTCAGGCTCTTCTTTCTCCTCAGCTTCCTGCACTGGGCCTGCTCTGGAAGGTCAGGGAAGTTGGCCTTGCCCAAGCACCTGTGTGTGTCCTGCCTGGACACTGCACCAGAGAACCCGCAGGTTCTCTGAGTAGGCGCCAACACTAACAATAGTTAGTGCGTATTTCCCCCACAGTCTCACTTCATCCTCACGACCAACCCACAGGATGGCTCCATTATGCCCATTTTTCACTCAATCAGAGCCAGAGTTTGAACCATGTGTGACTTCTCATGCATTTCTCTTTCCTCCACTCCATCCCACCACCTACCTGTGGCCAGGACACTGGGAGTACTGTAGCAGCTCAGGGGAGAACAGGGAAGATCTTCCTAAAGTGGTTGTAGAGCCATGAGAGAGGGAAGGCCTTCTCTGTGTGCCCTTTCATTCTTAAGTACCACGTTCTGGGAGCCCAGTGGTGGTCAAAGCCAGCAGGAGCCCTGCCCCAAATGTGATAGGCAGAAAGAACACAAAGGCGGCCAGCCAGAAGCAGAGAAAAAAGGACAAAGGTTTCTGCCCACTGCTAGCGTCTGGGGAATGGTTTAGAGAAATGAGGCCAGAGTCTAGAACGAATTGTCTTCTTCCTATCAGCTGCACCAAACAAACATTTATCCTGCAGTCAAAGGCAAAGTTCTTTGGAAGCCCACGCTGGGCCCAAGGATGCTTTGTATCTCTACACATGATGAAGCCCTCACAGGGCCTGGCAGGCCACCAGTTTGGGCTAGCCACATCCACTCCCTCCCTCCTGGAGCCAGAAACCAGGTTTGAAGGGACCTTTAACAGGTTTCTTAACCTCTGTGAACTCTAATCTTGTCTAACATGTCTTTGTGGACAGCCGGGAGGATGAATCAGTAAGGTAACATTTGTGCAAATGTTTTAGACTGCTTTGTTTAAAAAGCAGAACACACTTGAGGCATTCAAAAAGAAGCCAGATGAAGGAGAAAAGCATTTGAGGGTTCACATAAAACTGGTTGGAGTCTGAAAAGAGTGGCCTCTGAAGGAAACGTTGTCTTGAAGGGATGATGTTTGAGGGGCAAGGCCCTGCTGGCTCTCCATCCGTTATTTACACCTCTGGTTTTGCTCACTCTCCAGACCTCCAACCAACTTCAGACCTTGCAGAATGGGTGAGGGTCCCAGCCTGACACCGGGGTGGGGATCCCCTCAGAAAGTCTGTCCCTGTGGGGCATGCCTGAGTGAGACATCAAGGGATCTACTGGAGGGCAAGTCACCAGGCCCCAGGAAAATGGGCAATGTTGAATGCATTAAATAACTGAGAGTGAAGGATCTGTCTTCTCTAGAAAGCCAACCCAGGGGTACTTCTCATGAATTAGCTTAATTTTACCTTCATAACAATCCTATGAGGTAGGTTCTAGAATTATCCCCTTTGTACTGATGATAAAACAGCCAGACAGGTTTTCCCTGCCCCAAATTCCTCGTGAGGGAACGAGGATCTGTTAGGCAGCCTGCCTCCTCTCGGCTTGAGGATCATAGCTTTCATTCCTCACCCTCCTGCTGCCGCCCCAATATCATCAGTGGTTTCTTGGTAACCAGAGAAGAAAACCCAATTGCAGATCCCAAGTCCCACCACCTGGCCATGTTCATTGTCGACCAGACCTCCATGCCAACCTCCACCCACTAGGCCGGCCTACGTGCTGCCCCCTCAAACATGCTTCAAAATTTTTTATGCCCACATTGATCCTGAATTTTTTTTCTCCCTGTTCTTCAGGGCCTCATTCGGCAAGGAAATTTTGGGGGTGACTTCAACTGGAAATGTTCCCTCAGCCATCTGAAATCTCTAGTGCTTCTTAGATTCAGCTCTTGCTCAGGTGTGTGTGTGTTATCTCCTCCTGTCCTGTGAGCAGGTGGGGGAGGCCTTAGCTTCTATCGCTCTGCCCACTGTCCTCATCTGTCTCCTAGGAGTCTGACTCAGATTAACAGGAGAAGAGAAGGACAGTAGGGCTCCTGGCTCCTGCACCCAGACCTGGGGCAGGCTTCCCCGCATTTAATCCTTACTACAGCCCTGTGACCGCCATTCTACAGATGAGGAAATGGAAACTGAAAGTAGGCAAGGAACTTGCCCAAGACTGCACAGCTGGTAAGTGGTAGGGCTGAGGTTTGAACCTAGCTTGGCTTATTCTTCCCCATCACTTCACAAGCCTTTGTCTATTGGCCTGTTTTTGTGCCAATAAATATGTCTATGTCCTATGTGTATTCCCTCCAACTATGAAAGACTAGGGCAGCCAAGGAAGGCTTCCCGATGGTGGCAGAGTGAAGAGGGGGAGAATTCTGCAAGGTTGAGCAGTCTGAGCCCAGGATCCTTGGAGGCTAGCTGACCAGGAACAGGGCATCGGCTGAGGAGAGGGATGCACTGGCCACCTTCAGGAGCTTCCCACTCAAGAGACCCTAGAGCAGTTTTGCCTTTTCCTACCCCACCTTGTATACACAAAACATATATGAGGTCTGTCCAGAAAAAGTCCAACCATTGTTAATATAATGAGAATGGTTTGCGTAACATTGATGTAACCTGACGGCCAAGGAGAGCGGACTGGAATATGCATGTGTGAGCAATGATGACTTCACTGTACGTCAGTGGGGGCGGTAGACACCATTAAGTGAGCATATGTACTCTGTGGCCGGCTCATTAACAGTGACTGAGTGAGTAGAGCAACCAATCTGGATCAAATTTTGTGTTTATCTTGGACATTCCTCCGCAGAAACTATTCAGATGATTCAGAAAGCTGCAGTATGGACAACTGGTGTTGGGCGCCTCATCACGACAACACACTCACACGTGCATCACGTCTTGTGTAGTTTCGGGGTGAAATATATCATCCAGGTGACTCAGTCCCCCACAGCTCAGATTTGGTGCCCTGTGACTTCTGGCTTTTCCCAAAACTAAAATGACCTTTGAAAGGGAAGAGATTTCAGACCATTGATGAGATTCAGGAAAATACGACAGGGCCTCTGATGGCATCTGGGAGAACTGTGTGAGGTCCCAAAGTGCCTGTTTTGAAGGGGGCTGAGGTGTCATTGTCCTAGGTACAATATTTCTTGTATCTTGTATCTTCTTCAGTATATGTTTCTATTTTTCATAGTGTCTGGCTGGATACTTTCTGGACAGGCCTCATACATATAACTGTAAATATGTACAGTACTACATAAATGCTTTCTCACTTAACTCATTTAAAGGTTGACCCCCTAGACATCATGGCCATAGCACTTCTTAAAGGACCGCTTCTCTCACTATAAATGATAGTATTATGTAACATACATGTATATAAATTTATTCTTATTATTTCTGCTTCTCTGAGCATCCAATTACATACTCGTAGGTGTGGCTAGACAAAGATGAGAAACTATAAAATTCTCCAAAATACTGTAAAAGGAGAGGCACAGAGAGATAAGCCATCAGGCTGGGTAGGTAGACCATTCTGTCTTCCCAAGTATTTTAATAAAATTTGAGTTAAAAATCTCAATGGAGTTTTTGTTGTTGTTGTTGTTGTTGTTGTTGTTTTTTGCCTTCACAAAATGGTCCTCAGAGTCACTTAGAAGAATGCATAGGTAAAAGAAACTCAGAAATTGTTGAAATTGAGAGGCTATTTAAACATAGAAGAAAGCTGTGATCAGTAAAGCAGTGATACAGGTATGAGAGAAAAAAATGGTCAGTGTAACAGAGTAGGTAACTGTCAACAAAGACTTGCTTCTCTCAATCCAGTGCCAACAGGAGTCCCCAGTCTGGGGCACAGTAAAAGATGAAACTTTGTTCAAGAGAAGTTTGCAAACCAGGGAAACTGCAGCCTCCAGTGGAAACTGAAAGTGTGCTTTTATGAAGTTCCCTGGTCCCTGATTGGCTCATTTCTGTGTAAATGAGGAATGCAAATAGTACTGTCCAGATTGGTAGGGATTGTACACTCTGATTGGTCATTAGGGAGCTGCTCTGATTGGAGTAAAGATGCAAATGAGCACGTAGCTGTGCAGTTCCGATTGGGCAGGGCAAGTCTCAGCCCATTGGTCAAAATACAGTACCCGGAACTCCTTTTTATGGGCGGTTCAGTTGAAGCAGAGTGCAGGCAGCTGCCATCTCAGTCTGTGGCATGAGAGGCCTTTTAAGAAGGGCTGCCAGACACTGGTTATGATTCGGGATCCAGTCAACCTGAAGGAGTCCTTGGCAGGTATAGTCTTTCTTGGGGTCAATATAACCTAAAAACAAAGCAATATCTATAAACATATCTATTAAAATATGGGATAAAACATCACTACATGAAATGGAAAGAATGTCTTAACCAATAAAACGTGCTGGTACAATTGGTTAGCTATTTGGGAAGTAATTAACCTGCACACTGTGAAACAAAATAAATCCAAACAAGATCCAAGATCTTTCCACAAAGGAAAGAAAAAAAGGAAAGAAACCTGAAGAACTAGAAAGGATGCTAAGTCAGTATCTGTTTTACCTCTAGTTGATACAGGACTTTTTAAGTTAAAAAGCAATGAAAGGCACCTGGAAGGGAAAAGTCAATCAATCTGACTACATAAAGATTATAACCTTTTGTCCATTGAAAACATTAAAAACAAAATGGAAAAGTAAACAATCAGCCAGGAAAATTACTTCAACAACTATAACAAACATAGGGTTAATATTCTTAGTTAGCTTACATAAATCATTAAGAATATAAAATGCCAAGCCCCGACCATCATGGCTCAGTTGGTTGAGCGTCATCCCACTAAAGCAAAAGGTCACCAGTTCAATTTCCGGTCAGGGCACGTGCCTGGGTCCCCTGTTGGGGCATGTGCATGAGGCAAGCAATCGGTGTTTCTCTCACACATCAATGTTCCTCTCCCTCTTTTGCCCTCCCTTCCCCTCTCTAAAAATAAATAAAATATTTTTTAAAAAAGAATATAAAATGCCAGTAGGTAGATGAGAAGAAACAAGTCACAGAACAATCCAAATATTTAAACTTTCTAGAAACAAGAGAAATGAAAAACTAATATGGCATATCTAAAAAATATTTTAATAGCTTTTTATGATTATAAAAATAATGTATATTCATGGTAGAAAACCTGGAATATAAAACTGATCCACTAGGTCACCATCCAGAAATGAGCACAACTAACACTTTCTCTAAAGTCTGCAAGTGTTCTTTCCTCTGCCTTTTTTCTTTTTAATTAGGATCATATTGTTGGCATCTCATTTTGTCTATTAAATTAACCAAGGCCTTTTACCCAAAGCTTATACTCAATGCTGGTGACAATGTATACAGCTCAGACAGTGTAGATGCCATTGAATTGGACAGAATGGGGCTTAACTTATCATGTTCTTTTTCTGAGGCCACAGTGGAGCTGGGTTTTGGGGTAAGGTGTGACCCCAGTAGATGGGGCAGGATGGGAATTTTAGACATCCAAGGTCAGAGCACCAAACTCACAAGGGAGCTTTTCAAAAGGACACACTCTGGAGTACCACCGAAGTTCAATTAATCAAGACTCCTTCTCCCCAGGATCCCCCAGTTATTCTGAGCTTTCCAGGGGCCCCTGTGCCTGAGTCTGGCTGCCCAGGTTTGTATCCAGGGTCCAACTCTAGGTAGCTGTGTCTTCAACACTCTGAGCCTTGGTTTTAATGAAGATTCTACCTCACAAGACTGTGAAGGTTGTGAAGATTAAAAGACATAGTTCAGCAAATGTGTTTAGCCCATTGCCTGGCAATAATACATGCTCAAATATTGTTAGCTCAAAGGAACAAACTCCAGGTGAGTATTTGTTTTTGTTTTTGTTTTTATAACTAGGGACCCATTAAGAGATTTCAGCTGAATAGAGGCACTGTGAATTCAAATATTGAATACCTCATGAGAGTAGGAAACTGTAGCTTTTAAAATGGCAGTTTCTTTAGCTTTCCAAGTATCTCCTAGCTAAATTTTAGAAAGCCCTGCTAACAATCCTTTCTCTGATGAACACCTCCTACTTGCCCATGGTGACACGGCACATCAGAGGCAAAATTGGGTTCAGGCCCCTGAATCCAAGCCTGTCCCTTAAATCCCTACCCAGTCTTGATCCTTTATTGAGGGAGTGCCAGGCACAACGATGAACTGACGACAGGGCACTGGGCTGCAGTGGGCAGTGCGCTGAGGGAGAAGGCGGCTGTGGGCGGCGCCTCATTAGAGGGTCACTGTCCAGAAACATCCCTTGTCTCCCTTGAGAAGGGGCTTGGGCCAGAGCCTCACCTGCCCTGTCCTTGCCCTTTCTCAGAGCCTGTTGCCCAAATTAGAGCTGTCATTTCAAATCCCCTCGCAACACTATGCTTGGCATAATAGATACTCCAGTCAAATGCACTTTATTCTATTTTGTGGAAATACTTTAATTGAATGAGATAGTCTTCTGATTGTAGTAAATGTTAATAATTGAGTAGGTTGGGTGTCCTAATGTCTAGCTGGCTTCTCTTAGTTTAATTGGGAGGAAAGTGGGGACTTATTTTGCTTGCCATGAATCTGTGGTTTAAATTTCTCTTTTGTTTTAATAAAGTCATCAAGAGAGTGCAGGGAGCAGATTACTTTTTTATATCTGAAATTTAACTGCCTGTTTCACTCACAGAGCCCAGTGGCAGCCCCTACTTTGGGGTGTGACCCAGTTCTCTTGTCTTGGCTTAATGAGGTTTCTCCATTTCTCTTGGGAAAAGAAAGAAGTTTTAAATTGCAAACATTCCTTTGTTTCCCAAGAATACCAGTCACCTAGTCCAGGGGGACACAGTTGCTGATTCTTGCGGGGAAAGCTGACCACAGCGGCAGGTGGTGGGCAGGCAGTTACAGAAACTCAGAACAGCTATTGACCCTTGGCAGCTTGCTCACTATAGAGATGTGGAAACTGCTGCCCAGAGACGGAAGAAGCTCACCTAAGTTCACACAGCACGGCTCTGGCACTGTAACATCTACAGCCCAAGGAGCCTTTGACTAGTAACAAATTCAGTCTGGCTCAACCAAAGCTGACATGAGCCAACCCCTTGGTTAGGTGTGCAGGTGGAGATAGGTCCAAGAAGGTAGCACAATAGTCACAGTGATGGTTGTGTAAACTGGGTGAACAGAGTGGGGCACACAGCATAGAAGGCAAAGTAGGGGGCAGGCATGTTGCCTTGGACTTGCAGGGAGGAAGGACAGTCTGGGAAGCCTTCAAGAGGGGTGTGTCTGCATTGGATTTTGAAGGACGAATAGGAGCTCATCAGAGGGACGAAGTGTGGAGAAGGGCATTCCATACAGAGGCAACAGTATGTGCAAAGCCAAGTTTGTTCTGGCAAACGTGAGGGCTGCAGGAGGCTCTCAGAGACAGCACATGTTCAGATTTGTGCTTTAGAAAATATTCCTCTGGGCTCTGCATAAAGAAGGGTCCGGGGAGGAATCTAGGATCAGGGAGAGCCAGGCGAGGGAGGCTGGGAGCCCCCAGCTCAATTCATTGCCATGGAGAGGGAAGAGCAGGGCCAGATCCTAGAAATAATTCAGGAGGTAGAGTTATCAGTTCCTGGCTTGGACAGCTACTCAAGTCTCCCAAGAAGGCCCCAGGAGGGAGCAGGTGACGAGAAAGGGAGGGCGACATCCTCCCTTTTGGACAACCTCCTTGGCAACTGAATGGTTTCTCCTTCCTCTGAATTTGTGGTGGCTGATGAGGCTTGCAATAGCAGCAACAGCTCACAGTAAGCCCCTTCCTTCAGCCAGATACCATTACATATACAGTATCTGCATAATGAATTCAGTGTTCAGGAAGACCCTGTGAGGTAGGTCTGGTTCTTACCCCATTTCGCCAACAAGGAAACCTGGGCATGGAGATAGTCAATGAGTTGCCCAAGGTCACTAAGCTTAGGAAGTGGGAGAGTGGCAGCTCTCCCAGGCTGAGCCAGGGTGCCCCTGACCTACCCCAAGTACATGTGTGCTCCACATGCACATGGGCTTAAACGACTCCCCCAAATTATTGTGATAGGCAACAAGAGTCTAGATTTTCCTTTGAGAAGGGAAAACAGCTTCATTCACAGCACTAAACAACATTCTCCAGAAGTACCAGGCTCCAGACCTTGACATCTTGTTCCCTTCCTCATTGGTGCCCAGATCCCTCCTACCTCGTGAGAGGAAGAGAGGAGTCCAAGAGGAGCTTCCTTCTTGAAGGCCCCATAGTGTAACAAGAAGGGCCTGGGCTCAAACACACTTACTGCCCGAGTGACCCTGGGCAAGTCCCTCTCCTCTCCAAGCCTCAGCAACTGTCCAGCTCTGTCTGCGTGGGTCCCTCTCTGACCTGCTATGCTGTACCTGGCATCTGGCACACTGCCATTGATGACTGCTGTGATTGTGGCTTCCCTGGCCTTGCCTCTGGCTCTCTCCAAGCTGGGGTGACCTGGGGACACAGGGCCACCCTCAGAAAAGTGTCCTCACAGAGTGAGCTACTAACCCCAGAAACTGAGCTCCAGGCCTGCCCCTCAGAAACCAAGCTCACTGTTAGTGGAGCCTCTTTCTTTCATATGTCCTCACCCCTCAGTAAACCCTTGGGCACCCCGACAGCACAGTGATGGTTGTGATGGTTCCCCACTTACAGGCCCATTCTGTCTCTGCCTGCCAGGATTCTGTTCACCCTTTAAGGCTTCAGTCTGCCCATCTCTACCCCAACACCATGCAGCGTCTCCCCACCTGCTCTCTTCCCTTCTCTACCCCATCTGCTACTGGGCCCTTGACATATACTTTCAAACTCCCATGGCTGGCCCAGGCCTCTAAAGTACACCCAGGGCCTGCCAGAGACATTCACATGGTAGCTCCAGCTAGGGTTGTGGATGGACAGAGAAAACGAATTTGCTGGATGAAATTCTATCTGACCACCCCCACCTTCTTCCTCTCTCTCTCTCTCTCTCTCTCTCTCTCTCTCTCTCTCTCTCTCACACACACACACACACACACACACACACACACACACACACACACACTGCCTGGCCCATCTCTCCGTTTGGTGTCCACACTGGCCTTTTCTCTAACGCTGCCTGCTCTGTCTCTGGGACTTCTACCCACCTGACCTTGGTCCTCACTGGGCTGCTCCAGATGCTTACCTGGCTCCTGCTCAGTATTCCCACCCCACTCTTCTCACTCAACCGCGCCCTGACTTTGGGGCAGAGGCTGGCACTCTTCCTGGGAAAATAAGAGGAACATGGTTTGGAAGCTGGTCATCTACTGGCTCCAGGAAAATCCCACAAAGTCCAGGGAGAAAACAACCTAGATCCTTCCAAATGAGGCCAGAAATGTGGGCACTGAAAAGAAAGATTAAGAAGCTGTTTCTTCTCTTCCCACTTGCTAGAGAGCCAACAGTATGTTCAACTGGTTCCCGCTTGATGGGTTTCCTGTCACCCTTCTTCCTCCTGCAAGATAAACCAGCTACTGGTGCAAGATTAATGACCACAAGTAAAAGCAAAATGCCCTTGCTGTGGTCCACTGTCCTCCAACACCTGTGCATCTGGAGGCTGAACTCCAAGCTCCAGGAACAGACAGTTCGTAATGAAATCAGATGAGCCTCTTAGCCGCTGATAGTATCAAGGCCCAGGGGAGATGCAGACTTATTTCCTAATCTCCCACAGAGCATTCCCCTGTTTCCTGCCATGCCAGCCTCCCACCGTCAATCCTACTCATTTTGGCTTTGTCCATTGGTCCTTTATACCTGTTCCTTGACAACCCCTCTCCCTTTTTCCCCCATTATCCTCCTTCCCCCACCCACCTGGTTACTGTCAGGGTTTTCTTTATTTCAGTATCTCTGGTTATATTTTGTTTGCTTGTTTGTTTTGCTGATTAGGTGACCCATATAGGCGAGATTATATGGTATTTTTCTTTTACTGCCTGACTTATTTCACTTAGCATAATGCTCTCCAGTTCCATCCATGCTGTCACAAAGGGTAGGTGCTCCTTCTTTCTTTCTGCTGCACAGTATTCCATTGTGTCAATGTACCATAGTTTTTTGATCCACTCATTTACTGATGGGCAACATAGGTTGCTTCCAACACTTGGCTATTGTAAATTGTGCTGCCATGAACATGGGGTTGCATAGGTTCTTCTGAATTGGTATTTCAGGATTCTTAGTGCATAATCCCAGCAGTGGAATTACTGGGTCAAAAGGCAGTTCCAGTTTTAGTTTCTTGAGGAAATTCCATACTGTTTTCCACAGTGGCTGCACCAGTCTGCATTCCCACCAACAGTGCACTAGGGTTCTCCTCCCTCCACAACCACACCAGCACTTGTTGTTTGTTGGCTTGTTTATGATGGCCTTTCTAACTGGTGTGAAGTGGTATCTCATTGTGGTTTTAATTTGCATCTCTCAGATGGTTAGTGATGTTGCGCATCCTTTCATATGTCTCTGGGCCCTTGTATGTCCTCCTTGGAGAAGTGACTATTCAGGTTCTTTGCCCATTTTTTAATTGGGTTGTTTGTCTCCCTGGAGTGCAGTCTTGTGAGTTCTTTATATATTTTAGAGATCAAACCCTTGCCTAAGGTATCATTTGCAAATATATTTTCCCATATGGTTGGTTCTCTTTTCATTTTACTGATGTTTTCTTTAGCCGTGCAAAAGCTCTTTTTTTTTTTATTTGTCCCATTTGTTTATTCTTTCCTTTATGTCCCTTCCTCTAGGGGACATATCGGTGAAAATATTGCTGCGTGGAATATCTGAGATTTCCCTGCCTATGTTCTCCTCTAGGACTTTTATGGTGTCGCAACTTATATTTGAGTCTTTTATCCATCTTGAGTTTATTTTTGTGAATAGCGTAAGTTGGTGGTTGTGTCTTTTTTTTTTTTTTTTTGGTCTGTAATTGTCCAGATATCCCAGAACCATTTGTGAAGAGGCTATTTCCACTCTATTTTATGCTCCTGGATGCTTGGTCATATATGAATTGACCATAGAGACATGGGTTTATTTCTGGGCTCTCTATTCTGTTCCATTCATCTATGTGTCTGTTCTTATGCCAGTACCAGACTGTTTTGATAACCGTGGCTTTGTATTTTAGTTTGATATCAGGTATTATGATCCCTCGTACTTTCTTCTCTCAAATTGCTATGCTTATGTGGGATCATTTATGGCTCCATATAAATTTTTGAAATGTTTGTTCTGTATCTGTAAAATATGTCATTGGTATTTTAATAGGGATTTGTTAAATCTATAAATTGTTTTGGGTGGTATGTACATTTTGATGATGTTAATTCTTCCAATCCAGAAACATAGTATATTCCATTATTTGTGTCTTCCTGAACTTCTTTCTTCTGTGTTGTGTAGTTTTCTGAGCACAGGTCTTTTACTGCCCTGGTTTGTTTATTTGTAGGTCTTTTATTTTCTTGTTACTATAGTAAATGGGATTTTTTTGCTAGTTTCAGTTTCTGATATTTCACTGTTGTTTGTAAAAATGCCTTCGATTTCTGAATATTGACTTTGTATCCTGCTGTTTTGCCAAATTTGCTTATTAGATTGAGTAGTTTTTTGGTGGAGGCTATAGGGTTTTCTATGTACACTATCATGTCATCTGCAAACAATAACAATTTTGCTTCCTCCATTCCAATTTGGATGCCTTTTATTTCTTTTTCTTGTCTGATCACCATAGCTATGACTTCCGATACTATATTGAATTGAAGTGGTGAAAGTGGACACCTTTGTCTTGTTCCTGATCTTAGGGGAAAAGCTTTTAGTTTTTGCCTGTTGAGTATGATGTTGGCTGTAGGTTTCTCATATATGGCCTTCTATGTTGAGGTATGCTCCCTCTACTCTAGCTTTGCTGAGTGTTTTTATCATAAAAAGGGTGCCGTGCCTTACCAAATTCTTTTTCCTCATCTATTGATATGATCATATGATTTTTGTCTTTCCTTTTGTTTATTTGATGTATTACATTTATTGATTTGTGAATATTGTACCATACTTGCATGCCTGGGATGAATCCCACTTGATCATGGTGGATGATCTTTTTAATATATTGCTGGATGCAGTTTGCCAATATTTTATTGAGATTTTACCATCTATGTTCATCAGCGATATTGACCTGTAGTTGTCCTTCTTTGTTGTGCCTTTACCTGGTTCTGGGATTAGGGTAATGATCTTCATAAAAAGAGTTTGGGAGTCTTCCCTCTTGGCTTTATTTGAATAGTCTGAGAGAGATAGGATTTAGCTCCTCTTTAAATGTTTTGTAAAATTCTCCTGTGAAACTGTCTGGTCCGGAGCTCTTGTGTTGCAGGAGTTTTTTGATTATTGTTTCAATTTCACCAGCTGTTATTGGTCTATTCAGACCTTATGCTTCTTTATTCAGTTTTGGAATATTACATTTTTCTAGAAGTTTGTCCATTTCACCCAGGTTTTCAAATTTCTTGGCATATGGTTGTTCATAGTAATTTCTTACAGTCCTTTTATTTCTGTTGTATCAGTTGTAATCTCTCCTCTTTAATTTCTGATTTTATTTATTTGGGTCCTCTCTCTTTTTTTCTTGATGAGTCTGCCTAAAGGCTTGTCGATTTTGCTTATCTGTTCAAAGATCCGGTTCCTGGATTTATTGAGCCTTCGAACTGATCTTTTAGTCTCCATGTCATTTAATTATTCTCTAATCATGGTTATTTCTTTCCTTCTACTCACTTTGGGCTTCATTTGCTGTTTTCTACAGTCTTTTGATGTAGAGTTAGGTTGATTATTTGAAATGTTTCTATCTTTGTTAAGTAGGCCTGTATCACTATGAACTTCCCTCTCAGGACTGCCTTTGCTGTGTCTCATAAGTTTTGGACTATTGTGTGTTCATTTTCATTTGTTTCCAGAAGCTTCATTATTTCTTCATTGATTTCATTATTGTTCCATTAATTATTTAATAGCATGCTATTCAGTCTCCATGAATTTGAGTGTTTTTGAATTTTTTTCCATGAGGTCGGTTTCTAGTTTCAGCCCTTGTGGTCTGAACAAATGCATGTTATGATTTCAATTTTCTTGTAATTTTTGAGGCTTGTTTTGTGCCTTATCATGTAGTATATCTATGAAAATACTCCATGTGCATTTGAAAAGAATGTAAATTTTGCTTCTTTGGGATGAAGAGTTCTATATCTATATCAGTTAAGTCCATTCGATCTAGGGCATTGCTGAATGCAGCGATATCCTTGTTGATACTTTTTTTGGAAGACCTATCCATTTTGGTCACTGGGGTGTTCAGATCCCCTAGTACAAGTGTGTTGCTGTCTGTATGTTTCTTGAAGTCCTCAATGATTTTCCTGATATATTTGGGTGCTCCTATAGTGGGTGTTGATATGTTCACAATGTTTATGTGTTCTTGATGGATTCTTCCCTTGAATATTATGAAGTATCCTTCTGTGTCTCTTTTTATAGCCTTTGTTTTGAAGTCTGTTTTGTCTGATATAAGTGTTGCTACCCCAGCTTTTTTTTCCCTGTCCATTTGCTTGGAATATTTTTTTCCAACCCTTCACTTTCAGTCTCTGTAGGTGTTTATTTCTGAAGTGGGTCTCTTGTAGGCAGCATATATGTGGGTCATGTTTTCTTATCCATTCAGCTACCTTACGTATTTTGATTGGAGCATTTAATCCATTTACATTCAAGGTTATT
>PVJD01008839.1:0-68423 GCA_004026545.1 Mormoops blainvillei
TTTATATCTTTTGCCAAATTTAGGAAACCTTTAGTCATTATTTTTGAGCACCTTTTTTAGCCTCACCCTCTTTCTCCTCCCTTTATAGGACTCCAGTGCCATGAATGTTAGACCTTTTGTGATAGCTTCACGGGACCTTGAGGCTCTGTTCATTTGTCTATTTTCTTTTTGCCCTCCAGATTGTTATATTATAATTGTTCTGTGTTTCAGTTCACTAATTCTTTTCTCTGTCATCTCTGTGCTGCTATTGAGCCCATCATTAAGGTTTTACATATGTGTGTGCATGTGTGTATATATACATACATACATGTATTATATGTATTACACACACACATACATAGAGTTCTTCATTACCATCAGCGAGGAGGGAATCCCAACCTAGTACTAACCTTCTCTGTCATAACCCTGACAGGAATGTTGGGACACCTGGCTACAGTGTGACCAAGTATAGAAGTCTTGAGTCACTGCTTGGCCTTTCCTGGCATGGGTGAGATAAAACAATCATTTTGTTTGTTTGTTTTTTCCAGTGGTATGGTGTTTTGCTAAAATACAGCAGTTATTACCCTTTTTTTTGTTGTTGTTGATCTGGCTTAGCTGAACTTTTCCTGGTCCTTTGGATAAAACCTAGGATTTTGCTCTACCTTTTTACATTTCTGGAACACTTACTTCAGGTCTCATGTGGAATGTACAAGATAAAGAGAAAATCTAGAGAACACATTGTTGTGCCATTATGTGGGTTCTGAGATCCCTAGTTTATCTGTCATTTTTCACCTTTCTGAGTCTTCTAGGTTCATGCTATACATTATGCTCAGGAGTTTTTGTTATACTTAGTGGGAGGCATGGGAAACTGCATCCACTCCATCTTTCTGGAATCAGAAGTCTGATCAAGTCATTTAATTTTAAAACTTGATCTAACTTTAAGAGTTCAACATTCCAAAAGCTGCAGTCATCGTATACTTTAGAAAACTGAAAGCAGTAAAATGAATAGTTTTTTCCAGGTTTCTGAGGGACTTACTAACAGAGAAGACCATAATATTGTCAAGAACTTTTTTCTATACAATTCTGTTTCTTTAAAGTTTAGGATAAAGATAACCAAAGATGTTTGCACAGTTCCATTAAAGTCATTGTCAGATTAAGATATGCCATGTGTAGCACCTTTTAAAAAAATATTCTTGTCATCTTCTTCATCCCTTTGAGTAGTTATGTAATTAGAATACCATGTTACTAACAGCTTCAGGAAAACTATTAGTCCTGCAATCCCTGGTCCTGATACCAGGAGAGATATAAAACTGGTCTTTATTGTCTCTTGATAGGAAATAAGCAGTATCAGAAAAAAACAAACAAACAGTTATATTCTATTAGAACAGCAAGCCCAATTGGTTTATCTCTTTACATTCAGAAAGTAGAGCATAAAAGGTAATGTCCTCAGGCCGGGGTCTTAGCCTTCATTCTGCCTGTGGCTCAGCCACAGTCATTATGACTAGGAACTCCTCCCAAAAATTCCAGTGAGGGACTGTCTTCAGGATTATTAAATTGATTAAATAAAATGATGACTATTAAGCCCATAAAATAAGTTGCATACTAAAAAAATGGCAGATATCAGACATTATAGCATGTTAAGGGATTGTTAAATTTGGAAAGTGGTTTGATACATAGTATGAGAAGCTTTGGTTTATCAGCAAAGTATTCATGACATTTTTAAATTACACATTTGCTTTAATCTGTATTTGCTTTTATCATGATAAAATTTAAAATTTTCTGTATTCATTAATCAGCAGAACTTAATGATATGCAGTCATCCTGAAAAAAATGTTTTCCTACAGAAGCGGTTATTCATAGACTTATAATGATAAGAAAATGTAGTAGTGCAAGAGGTCATCACAAAGCAAATTACAGTTCCTGCCACTGACCACTGACCAGCTGTGCAGCCTATTATTAGAAAGAAATAACCTTTGAAATTAGAAGAGTATTTATCGATTCATACAGAGTGTACCATACAGTAATCAAGTCAAAATAATTTTAAAGAACTTCCAATTGAATAACATATCCACTCAATCCATTTTAGTACATAAGTTCTTTATTATTATTATTATTCTATTGTAGTCACTCTAATATTTTCTCCTTTGTCCTCCTCCACCCAGCCAACCTCCAGCTCCCATCGTCAATCCCCACACCTTTGTCTATGTCTGTGGGCCATTCATACATGTCCTTTGACCAGTCCCTTCCCCTTCATTCTACCATTATCCCCCTCCCCCCTCTTCTGTGGCAGCTCTCAGTCTTTTCATTGTTTCCATGTCTCTGGTTCTATTTTCTAATTAGTTTATTTTGTTCATTAGATTCCTTTTATAAGTGAGATCATATGGCATTTGTGTTTCACCGACTGGTTTATTTCAATTAGCATAATAGCCTCCAGTTCCAGCCATACTTTTGCAAAAAGTAGGAATGCCTTCTTTCTGCTGTGTAGTATTCCACTGTGTAAATATACCACAGTTTTTTTAATCCATGCATCTACTGATGGGCACTTAGGCTGTTTCCAGCACTTGGCTACTATAAATAATGCTGCTATGAACATAGGGGTGCATAAGTTCTTAAGATAGGGTATTTGTGTTAGTTATATAATATAATCATTTTGCCAGTAATATATTTCTGAATGAACTTTTTTTTAGATAAGAACATATTTAGTTTTAAATCCTGTGCAGTTTGGGAGAAATCCTTGAAAAGTTTCAAGGGACAAGTAATCCAATTATTATAAATTTTAGGTCACATCTTATAAGCTGACCCTAATGAACGTAAGAGTTGCGGGAACACATTTTATTTGGATATATAGACACCACTTATGAATACTGTGAAATCAATAAAACTGAGAATATATTTTAAATGTATATTACTGTCTGCCTTGCTGTAAAAAAAGAATTTCAGGCAAATTTAATAAGTTCTTAAAATAAGACAAAATAATATAACATAAAATAGGAAAATAATATTTTAAGAAAAAATTGGTGGAAATGTAGGTTTTCCAGTTATAAAATATGCAAATAATCTAATAATTGCATCCACATAATTAACCAGAATACCATCTGAGTTGCCAAGGAAAATTTTTCATTTTCATTACTGAGTGGGAAGGAACATCTGAGACTTCAGATGGTGAGTAAGGGTGACTTTGCTCTAATTCATGAAAATCAAGACAGCAAATTTCAATATGATCGAATTAAAAAGAGCACAGGGAACTTCTATGACGATAAAAGATGACTACAATTAAAACTTGTGTTATTTAGACATTGTTATTGACACCATAAGCATCACCATGTGCTCTGCAAGCTGCAGTGGGCCCCCAAGGTGGTTGTATGAATAACAAGATCGATTTTTTCCCTCTCTATTAGATGCATGCCATGGGACAGACTTGCTTGAAACAAAAGGAAATTTTAGCACACCAAAGTGAAAAATGTCAAACTGGGGTATTATCAAATTAGACATGAAAATTTTGCTGCAGTGAGCTGCTATATCATGCTATATTATATATTTGTTTCTGTTGCTTTGTTCTAGCTATTTCTAAAACTTGATATTTATTTGTTTATTAACAGGAGGACTTGGGAGCCAAAGGTTTAAAATAGATTTTTTTTTTTTATTTGGCTCACTTTCCTCAAATGAAAAATCATGTTGGAGTGGTTATTTTGGAAGAATGCTAACTCACATGCACTATCTAACGAGGTGCTTGTTGATTCTTGGGGAAACACAGTTGGAATGAGAATTTCCTGATGAGCAACTGTAACTTGAATGCATTATAAATTCAAGAAGTATAGTTTGAGGTTCATAAATTATATCTGATATATTACTCACATTTGTGTTTTGAATATTCAAAGATACCCATGCTTTTACCTACTGTTTCCTTTTTTGCTCTCTTTTTCATTTTCTGTCTGTATCTGTGCTCCTTAAGTGGGTTCATGTAGACACGCACACATACATATCATTCTACCAATCCTCTATATTCTCAGGAAATTCAGAAACCTGCATACTCATGAATTTTGCTAAACTGTTAGGCTAACACACAACTTTCGAGAACAGCAAACATTTCTTGAACACTCTCTTGGTTACGGGAACTGTGTTTTTATTCCAACCACAATATGTAAGCTGAACTGACCTTTGTATTGCTGTGTGAGTTATGGTGCAGTGCTCTAAACCTTGTTTGTTAAGTGACTTGCATCTCTCCCATTATTGAATATGTTCTATCTTATTGTATCATTGATTACCTTTCTCTATATCTGTTTTTCTCTTATTAAGAAAATGATTGTGTGTGCGTGTATGACTTTTTGCACTACGTCATTCTGGTTGGCTGAATAATGGCTTCCCTAAATGCCCACACCCTCATTCCTGGGACCTGTGAATGTTATTGTATTTAGGAAAAAGGACTTTGAAGATGTAGTCAAGTTCAGGATCTTGAGATAGGGAGGTTAAGGAGATAATCCTAAAATTATCTGAGTGAGCCCCAAAACAGAGTCTGAAGAAAAGGCGATGTGATGAGGGAAGCTGAAATTGGAATGATGTCCTTTGAAGAGACAGCAACGGACCACAAGTCAGGGAATAAAAGGGGCCACTAGGTGCCAAAGAAGGCAAGAAAAGGGATTATACTCCAGGAGTCTCTAGAGGAGGCATTCTTGCTGTGACACTGACTTTAACCGAGGGAAACTGCTTTCAGACTTCTGACTCCAGTACTTTAAGGGAAGAAATCTGTGTTGCTTAAAAGCCTCTGGGTTTGCGGTAATATGCTTGTATTATTTTCTTCTTGTTGCCATAACATTTTTTAAAGAAAAAAAATGCCTTCTTTAAAATTTGCATAAATATCATACTTAAGTGCAGCGTAGTCACAGGGTTGTATAGCCATCATCATAACTAAATTGAAAACAACACTATTACCCTTAAAAAAAACCCATGCCTATTCTCAAGGATATATTTTTTTTATTCAAAGCAACTCAACTCTGCTTAATATAGATGACAGCATCTCAGTAATAATTGGTCAAAAGAGTCCACCTTTTGTTAGGAGTGGAGTAGATCTGTAGTGACCGATCACATTGTCCTCAGCAGCCTTCAAGTGGTCATGCCTTCCGCCGCCTCTTTGATGGATTTTTGGATGCGGGCTGCCCTTGGGGAAGACATGGTCTCCGGAGAGGTGTGATCCCTCTGGAGAGAAGGGAATAGTGGTGAAGGTGGGTAAACACCTCTGGAGAAATGTCTGTGATCCTGGGTCATTTACTATAATGCTCCTCCATTTACAAAGCTCCTTAATAATAATAACAAATTCAGCTTAATCTTAGAGCAGAAAGGAAATTTAGACATATTTCTTTCTTTCCATATAACTTGCTTATTCCAGAAAGCATTCAAGTATTTTCAAGAGAATCTAAAATAAAATTAGGTAAAAATATAGAAATTAAAATTTTGCTGTAATATATAGCTGGAAATTAGGATGAAACTAAACACCATAGTAACCCGTATAATTCACTTGGAGTTGGAACGGAAGTTTATCTTCAGACTTTTGAAAATTGTGTGAAAGAGAACTCTTTGTTGTTACAATCTTAAATGACAATGATATAAAAATAAACTAATTGTCCAGGAGAAAAAAATGATACTTCTTAGAAGGATAATTAGAAAAATACTTACAGTGAGTGTTCCCCTGGTGAAGGCACTGTACAAAAGTGCAATTATTCAGCCTACTATGTTTTAAACACAGATACTAGGAACTTGGGATACAGCGAAGAAGATACAATGAAACCTCCTGCTCTCTGCCATCCACATCCTTTCAATCAGCCACTCTAACGTCCTTCAAAGAGAGTTGGCAATGAGGTGCCTAAGGCTGGTGACACCACTCCACAATCACAAATGAAGAAAACCAATTATATAGACAAGCTGGACTGCATCCTTGACAATCATTTAGTGTCACAATTTATTTAGTAAATTTTGGCTGATGTTGATTTGAAATTTTTTCTTCCTGGCAAACACAAGAACTGCATCTCTTTTGGGTAGCCCTGGGAATTCAGAGTGAGTAGTCAAGGTGGGGTTAGGATTATAATCTTTTTATGGAAGCTTAAAACCTCAGTAAAAGCCATCTGAGGTGAACTGTGGGTGACTCAAATTCTCTTTAGAAAATTGTTTTGAATCAACTTCACACATAGAAATGTAGTGACGATGGATTCCAGATCCACTCTGTAATGCACCTTACTTGTATTCAGAAAGTTTATGTTAGTGTATAACTAAATATATGCTTAGTTGAAAATAACATCTTAAATGATCCACAGAACTTTACATTGAAAAGTTATGCTTTTCTGTATTAAAAATAACCAATCAAAAATGTGGCTAATATTTTAAAAACCTAGTATTTAAATATTTTAAACAAATATTTGGCATGTGTATGTAGTACTGAGATACTTGATTTTTCACACAAATCTTTGAAATAACTTGTTAAAAACATGTTATTTTGCCAGTAGGCAGAAGAGACAGAAATCTCATTCATCTCACCCCACAACCCAGAGTTGTTACAATTATAATTTACTGAGCACAAACACAAACTGTGTGTCAGAAACTGTGACTTCAATTCCCATTTGATTTCTATGATGTATTGTTAGCAACATTTTACATATTTGGTAAATAAAACTCAAAGAGTTTATGTAACTTTGTTGATGTCACACAGGTGGTTATTTGACAAGTAGATTATTTAAAATTCTCCTGGTCCTTAAAACACCTCATTTTTAACCAGTTGGTTCTTTGTCTATCCCCAAATTTCTTCCCCTCTTTCTCCTTCATTCTTCTCCTTTCCCTCAAGCTATGAGTCTAATTTTCTTTAAACCTCAAAAAAAGCTTTTGGTCAGTGTCCACAAATACCAGACATTTCATTAGGAAATATCCCCATAGATGTTAGACTAATTATTACTAAAGACACAAGCTCACATGTGCAGAAGCTTTTGTTTATTATGGAACTGGTTCAAATGATAAAATAATAAACTCTTGCTGGTGGGCGTAAGTGATCTCATATGCGAGTGAATCTTTGTAGGCTGGCAGGAAGGAGAAATGAGAAAACATTAATATCAGGGGTGACAACCTGAACAAAAAGATGAAGATCTTGAAGATTATAGCACAGAGACAGAATTATAGCAGTTCAGTTGGTCAAAGTGCAGGTGAACATTGTTTAAGTGATGCCAATGTGGTGCTATATGTATAGAAATCAGGGGTAAATTGCTAAGCAATTTATTCAGTGCATGAAAGATGTTTCAGGCTGCCCAGACTTACCGTACACATAGAAATGGTCATAGATTTTTAAATAAAGGCAGCCAGGGTTAAAACAGTAACAGCTAAACTATAAAAGATGTAGTAAAAACATATTACAGTTTCAAAATTTATTAGACCTAGTGTGTACATGGCTATGGGAGTGAGATGTAAAATGTGGTAGACATGGTCATGTGACCCCAGTTTTCTGCAGTTACACCTTTCCTGAGGTCACAACTTTCTGGAGGGCAGCTTACATCCAGTGACCCATCAAAGAGCAGAGAGAAATGCCAGGCCATTGGAAGTTGGCCAAGGGCCATGTGATGGGCCATTGCAGGTTCAGAGCTTCATCTGTGTCTTTGCTGCCCATGGAAGTCATGTTCTTTCACGAGAATGTGTGAAAAGCATTCTGCAGACCAATGCATGGGAGACTGTGGTGTGGTCAGGTTTATTCGGCTGGAAATAGAAGGCTGCCTCTGGGTTTCCAATGTCTCATCTCCATCCATTGTGCCATAGAAATAATCCAATCTTGTCTTCATCAAGGTCAAAACAAAGACCCATGTCCAAAATTCCTGTTTCATATTAAAGTTTAGTCCTTTGGAACCCACATGGTCTGTTGAAGCCCCAGTGGTTGTTAGACCCATGTGGCTTCAGTGGAGAGGACATGCAAAGCAAAGGGGTGAGCACATTTTCCCAGGCAAGAGAAAGAAAGTTCCTTGTTCCCTGGGATTACATTTTCTCATGCTTGGGAAGGATCAGGAGCTTTTTCAAAATAATCAATCAACTTCCCAAGCTTTCACAGGCTTATGCCTTGCCTGCCTTCCAACCAATCCATTCTTTCTCCGGGTTGGAGTGACAGGCCTCTACAGTTGCCATATTGGCTCCTATTGCACATGCGTCATAAAAGCACCTCCTATGGGCCATTTTGACTTCTACTGCAATGTGCTTTCCTCCCCCTCTACTGTTCTGTCCCTTCCACTGTGTTCTGCAGGTTCCCTGGAGGGTGTATGAAGCTGTAACTTCTGGTTAAGCAAGTAGGCTCATGCTCCCCAGTTGATTATACTTAACAATGTCTGATTCCCTTTCCCCCTTTTTTTACTAATATCTAGCGACCTATGCTAACATCTTCATTCACCAGAATGGCATTCCATCTGCCCTCTCTGCCCAGTGCTGCTCCTTCCCCTTCCTCTGACCGAGGATGATCCTTGAAAATAACCTCACACCTCAAACACCATCTCAGTGTCTGCTTCCGGGGAACCCAACCTGTGACAATACCCAAGTACCTGAATTGAGACTTCCTTATCAAAATAGGAAATACTGAAGGGGAAAGTGGTAAAAAGTAGTACATTCTGTTTTCGTGTTCTGTTGAGCAGAACAGTGTGGGGATAGGTGAAGCTCTCGCGTGGATATAAACTTATTCAGGACTGTAACTCAGGAGTAAAGGGTGAATGAAAATTTATGTATGTCAGCTTTTTTTTTTTTAATCCAAAATATCTTTCTTGTTTTTTTCTATATTATATAGTTCAAGCCTATTTTTCAAATATCCTAAGCTAAAGCTAAGAAAATACATTTTGTTTACAGTATGAACAGATTTTAACAATCATTTTATTGTTTGGCAGTTTGAATATTTGTAAATTAATTCTGTCTTGTGACTTGGTGTCTTCTAGTGTTGAAGAATTACAGCAGACAAGTCCAAATTAAAGTGAAGATTCCATTCCCTTAGCTGCTCTCTCTGGATATGGCCTCCCTTATGTCAAGCTATTTTCTTTATTGCCCAATTTATACATAACTGACAAGGTGTCCCAGTTGCCTGCTTATAATATCCTTGCTTCTTCTTTGATGGGAAAGTCATGATGTTTCAAGGGGCTTTCTACACACACATTTGTCAGGTTTTAGATGCTGCTTATAGCCTCAGTTACATTATAATTGATGCCCAAGGGTAACCTGTACATTTAAATGAGAACGGTTAGTGATTATTCATATCATATCATCTATAAACATAGGAAAAGACACAATAAAGTTTATTTCTTCACCTTCATGTCTCCTACATATGTATTTGAATGCTGAATGTCATTGCCAGGCATCTTCACTTGCAATTTAGCCCTTTTATGCCTTTCTGATTTCACATTTCATTAGTTAATAGTATTGGATTTATGCCAAGTAAATAATATATACATATATGACTTTGAAGTTGGACTTAAGAGCATCTAACAAGGGAGGTATCTACTACTGATAATCAAATAAAAATACACCTATGTGTGTGCTCACATACATACAAACACATATTTCATTGTAAAAAAGGTGGTATGGAGAGATTGCTTCTATATAAGACACTGAGTCATTAAACATTTGATGTAAAGAATTAATGTAAAGAAAGCTATGCTCTCTTCTATCTAGTAAAACAAGCAAAGATATTTAAACAAATGTGATCTGTGTTCTGGGAGGTTGCTGTGCTGGTTTGCCTAGTATAGTCCTGGTTCATGCCTATTGTCCCTGACGATTATTTACAGCATCCCTTGAACTCTGCACAGTATCTTGGCTTGCATATTAAGTCATATAGCAACCTTACCTAGAGTTCTTCCAGATAATTTGATAATTTAACTTATCAATATGCTGGTTAGTAATGGATCTGTCAGAAACCTTTTATTAAATAATTCTAATCTGTGACCCAAATCATTAATCCTACAAGAAAATCATGGTTTGAGTACTTGTGAATAGTTATAAAATGTTTATTAAAGTTTTTAAAATATAGATTTTTTTCATTAAAAGAGTAAAATGGATTTAAAATATGTTAATTCATGAATGTCATCAGTATGATGTGGTAGAACAATCCTTGATTTACAGCACAGGAGACTCGGTGATGTTGATAATATTCTAAGAGAATTTGATGGTATAGCAGACTTCACCTTTGATGTTCTTTACTGAAATGGTTGAACATAGTTGAAATATGATGTTTAAAATATTGTCTAGGTCCAAATGTTATACATCCATAAGATAATCATGTCATTAACTGGCTTCTGTGGCACAAATCTCTTCAAAAAAACCATGATTCTAGGAGAACTTGGGTAATGAGAATCTTAGCAATGGTAAAGTTCTTGCTTTTGTGGACTTATATTGGCTTTTATTTTTGTTATTGCTGATTTAATAATGTAGAATATGTGATATCATTAAGCTAAATTTTATCTTTATAGTATATGTTTACTCACATTTCCTTAAGTTCATAGTCATCACTTCCTAGATAGCAATATGCTCTATTTTCCTTGTGTGTGTATTATAATTATCAATAATTTAAGATAAATATTGCCTTGATATTATAAAGTTCTCATGTGTTCTATGGTAGTAGCTTCATAATATTGAAATAATGTAAATGAAAGTATTTACTTCATTTAGATATAATCGGTAAACAAGTAACACTTGTTCTCAGAGAATGAGATGTTCCTTTATTTAATGAGTTGTCTTCCAATCATAATGATTTGATATTTTAATCAAATTTACATCTTTCATGTTCTAATTTAAAATATGTGCCTTAACGTATTGGTACTTGCTGTTTGTTTATTACCTCTATGTCTCCCTCTGCTTTTCCTTTCCTTCTCAGATAAATATTGACAAAAGCAGTGTGCACACCTTGTCTCTAAAATTCCGACTACACTTGTTCTGACATATATGATTCCTGTTAGCTTTTACCCCAATGCCTAAAATTACTCTTTGAAGGTTGCCAATGATATCTTAATAGTATGTGCATGTATGAACACATGTGCATGCATGCATTTGTTCCTTAAATGCTTGACCTTTCTGGAACATTTAACATTGATGATTGTTTCTTCCTAAAAGTTTTTCCTCATTAATATATTTTAATTTTTTTGTTATTTTTTTAGTATTGGTCAGTTACAGTTGTCCCCATTTTCCCCTTATTACTCTTCCCTATTCTACCAACCCCCACTTCCTACATTCAGTCCTTCCCCTGCCCCTGCTGTTACCCTTGTCCACGGGTCCTGTATACATGTTCCTTGACTTAACTGTTCCCCTTCTTTCCTCCTTTATCCCCTTCCCCCCACTCCTCTGGTTACTGTCACTTTGTTCTTTATTTCTATGTCTGTGGTTCTATTTTGCCCACTTGTTTTTTTTTGTTGTTGTTGGTTAGGTTCCACTTATAGTTGAGATCATATGGTGTCTGTCTTTCACCACCTGGCTTGTTTCACTTAGCATAATGCTCTCCAGTTCCAGCCATGTTGTCGCAAAGCGTAAGAGCTCCTTCTTTCTTTCTGCCGCATAGCATTCCATTGTGTAAATGTACCACAGTTTCTTGATCCACTCATTTACTTATTTGTAAAGTGTTCATTTTGCTCTTACCTTCAAAATCACTCATTTTTTTTCCCTTTTTCTCTGGATATACATGTTATTGAGAGACCCATATGTGACATTATTTTTACTCTTGTATAAGGAAGGTATCCACCTTCAAGAACTTCATATATTACAATTATATGAATTTTGTGTAAACTATTCCAAACTTTTTAGACTCTCCAAAAATTGAGAATAGCACTCCCACTTCTTCCTTGACACCTTCATCCAGATTTCCTATAAGCAGCTGAATTTAACAACCCAGAGTTCAATACTTCTTTCCAGAAAAATGTCTTCTCAATCTCCACTCATTGTACGTTTTCCCAGTATCCTTTGATAACCTACTAGAATAATTCTGGATGATACCTTTTTTCTCACCCCCTATTTATACTTGGTGGCACTTTATATAAATTAATTTATGCAGTGTCTGGCTTAAATATTATTTAATTCTCATTTCTGACATATGAAATGCTGTCTAAGCCCATGTCTCTGTGTGTGCATATTTTCTCCACTTCTTAGGCACTCAATTAAGCACTTTGTATATTTCTTTGTTACGCTCTTTTTACTCTTAGTTTATATATTATTTTTTCACTTTCAAAATGTAATCTCTATTCTACAGATTCAATCACAATCTCATTGTATATCACTAGAAACTACCAAATATTTTTATGTTAAATTATTTTATTGTATATTCCTTAAAAAAGTGGTTAAAAAATTCTATCACTATAAAATTGGAAGCATTGCCCACACTTTTATGCTCCACTGGAATTCTGTGGTATATCTTATCACTAACTAAATTTTTATTGGGTATTCTGCAGAAAGTGATTTTTTATCATCTCAGTGACATTTTCTTCAGCGAATGCTTTAGTCATTTTGTCATTTCTGTTTATGCTTCCACACTACTTATTTGATGTCAGTAAACAATTTTTATTATCTTTGTCATCTCAAAGAACTACATCAGTAGTTCTGAGCATGGCATTGTGACTGGTCCCAGGTGCATAGGGTGTCCTTGAAAACTTTTGAAAAAAAAGGACACACACACACACACACACACCCACACACATATTTGCTAATCTCTTCAGGAGAACAATTTTTTTACAGTTCATAACAGTCACTGTATTCTAGTGTCTACCTAATAGTTTTTCAATGAGCATGTGTAGGATTTAAATGTTCTTGACAGAAAATCATGTTCAACAAAAATATGCTATTGAAACTATAAGATTTATAAAATACAAGTAAGTGTTTTATTTAATTATATTTTATTGATTATGCTATTATGGTTGTCCAAGTTTTTCCCCCTTTGGCCTCTTCCACCCAGCATCCCCTACTCCCTCAGGCAATCCCCATACCATTGTTCATGTCAATGAGTCATACATATAAATGCATATAAGTCCATGGCTACACCATTTCCTATACTACACTTTACATCCCCTTGGCTAATCTGTGACTATCAATTTGTACTTCTTAATCCCCTCACTTCTTCACGCATTTGCCCACACTCCCTTCCCAACCATCAAAAACCTCTCTGTACCCATTATGCTGTTCTTGTTTGCTTAGTTTGTTTTTTTTATATTCAATCATTGCTAGATATGTATTTATTTCCATTTTATTGTTCAGTTTTAATCATTTTCTTTTTCATAAATAATTTCCTTTAAAATTTCACATAATAATGGTTAGGTTATGAAGAACTTCTTTTCTTGTCTGGGAAGCTCTTTTTCTGCCCTTTGATTTCAAATGAGAGCTTTGCTGGGTAGAGCAATCTTGTCTGTAGGTCCTGCTCTTCATAACTTTGAATATTTCTTACCAGTCCTTTCTAGTCTGCAATGTTTCTTTTGAGAAATCAGTTGACGGTCTTATGGGAACTCCCCTGTAGATAACTAACCGCTTTTCTCTTTCTACTTTTAAGGTTCTCTCCTTATCCTTAACCTTCGGCTTTTTAATTATGATGTGTTTTAGAGTGGGCCTCTTTGCATCCATTCTGTTTGGGATGGGTGCCATTGGGTGTTCCCAGTGTTTGGGAAGCACTCCCTATGCTTCCTGGACTTGCATATCTATGACCTTCATGAAATTAAGGAAGTTTTCTTTCATTATTATTTTCAAATAGACTTTCGATTTCTTGCTCTTTTTCTTCCCTTCTGGCAACCCTATGATGTGCATGTTGGAATGCTTAAAGCTGTCCCAGAGGCTGCTTACATTATCCTCACTTTTTTTGGATTATTTTTTCTTCTCATTCTGATTAGTTGATTTTTGCTTCCTTATATTCCAAATCATTGATTTGTTTCTTGGCTTCATTCACTCTACTGTTTTATCCCTGTAAGGTTCTCTTTATTTGAATTAGTGTATCCTTCTTTTCTGACTGGATCTTTTTTTTTGCTATTGAGGCACTCACTAAATTCCTTGATCATCCTTAAAACCAGTGTTTTGAACTCTGCATTTAATAGGTTGCTTATCTCAATTTTTCAAGTTTTTCTGGAGCTTCGATCTCTTCTTTCACTTGGGCCATGTTTCTTTGCCTCCCCATTTGGCAACCTCCTTGCATTTGTTTCTGTGTGTTAGGTAGAGCTGCTATGACTCTCTGTCTTGGTATTGTGACCAAATATAGTAGGTGTCCTGCAGGGTCCAGTGGCACAGTACTCACCCAGCCTGAGTACTCAAAGTATGTCCTTCGTGTGGGCTAAGTATGCCTTCCTCTTGTAGTTGAACCTTGGTTCAATATGGCACCATCCTGTTGGCTCTGTGGCTCTGTTGAGGGAAGGTTCAGAAAAGGGACAATGCCTCTCTCTGCCTTTTCGTGTGGGAGAAAGCTGTACCCCCGCTCTCCCCTTGATGCCAGGCACTTCATTTCCTCCCTGTATGCCACTGGAGCTTTTCATGCTGCTACCTCAGTGCTAGAGTTCAGAGGGAATGAATCTGAGTAAGTCCAGATGTGGGCTCTTTAAAAGGAACTGCTTGAGACTCCAGAATTTTCTCCCACTCACTAGTTTTTGCAACTAGAAGATATGAGGACTTATCTTCCTTGTACTGGAATCTAGGCTAGGAGTCTGGTATAGGATTGGGACTCCTTGCTCCCCAGATATTCCTTCTGAATTTTTACCCACACACCTAGATGTGGGACCAGTGTCTGCCCCTCCTACCAGTCTAGATGGATGTGGTTTCTTGTTTTGTTTTGTTTTTTTTGCTTTATTCCTATTGTGAATGAAATTAATTGTGCTTATTATTTTATGGCCATAATTAATAATGTCAAAGTACTATTAATACTATGCAAAACATTAATCAGTTTTATATTACTGATTCATATAAAAGGTATTATATAAAATTATTTAATTGGAGGTATATATATTTAAATATCAGTTATATACCTTGAATATAAGTCTTGAAAGAAAATTGATAAAAGTCAGGAAATCTATTAGTCTTCTACCTCAGCTCTGTATATCAGGCCAACACTAAGCCTATTTAAGAGACAAATGAGTTTTGTACATGACCATTATGGATTCTGCGTGGAAATGGTGTTACACATACTAAATACAAATATCAGATTCTTAATAGTCACATTCTTTCATTTAAGAAATGATTTATAGCATTTCACAACATTATGATGAAGTATGTGGTACTGAGAATTGAGCTTTATTGGAAAAGGTTAAAAATATATGCCTTTAAAGTTGTTGTGATTCACATTTTCAATTGAAAACTAGAATATGGTAGGGCTGGTAATCAGTTCTCCAAAAGTGACAGGAGTAATAACCTGGTAGGGAATTCTCAGAGTTGCTTATGATTCTGACCTTTGGAAGGTATGGATTTAAGGGGAAATTTAATTTGGAGCCACAGATGGAAGAAACATCTACTTTTCTTGGCTAACATTAGACAGTCATTTAAAAAAACATTGAGAGGAACCAGTTGTAAATTTTTCACAGAGGAGAGGAACCAGTGTACACACATTGTGGGTTCTTAATAAATGTTGTTTCCATAGCTGTAGCTTTTACATAGCCAAAGTGCATACCACAGACCCAATGGCACCCACACTTTTACTTTGTGGCTTTGGGCTGTCCACATCTTCAATGCAAATAGATGTACTTTTTAGACAATGCTATTTTCGTACAGAGTAATTTCATTTTCATCCAAATGTCATCCTCTGAGTTTTAGTCACTCCTAATACTGTTCTAACTTATAAAAGAAAAAATTCTATCTTCTTTGCCTTAAATGAAAATATATAAATTTTAAAGCATGGGATTTTAAGCTCTCAATCTATTACCAGCTTCGGTACCCATGGACTTCAGTGAAAGTCAGCTGTCAGCTTTAGTTGATTTGCTTGGGATTTATTTTTCTGAAGAAAGTGTGGATTTTCAAAAAAAAAAATACAAAAAATAGAAATAAAATGAGCATCTAAAAATATTACCAAACCATCTTCTATCACCAAACTAAAATTGTTTCTTACTGTAGTGACAAGAAAAGAAGGAAAGAAGGAAAGAAAAATGACTTTCTCCCAAACTACAAAAGACAGTTTGGCAAAGTAAGTAAAATACACCTACTGATTTATCTGTCTAATGACTTGAACAACAAGGAATAGGGAGTTGACTCAGAGCACAAAGTCATAAAACTTTAGACCTGAAAGGAACATTAGAAATCTCACCTGGCAGCCTCTCTCAGCCAACAGAAAATAGAGTCCAAAGAGACTTAATGACTTCTTCAGGTTCACAGAACTAATTAATGTTAAACATGGCAAAAAAAACCACACTTCTAAGCTCTTCTAAAGAAGATCTTTGCATTATATTATGCTACTCCATACATAATGATTTAAATACAAATATTTAAATTCTTCCTTTGCAGCGGAATTCTGTAATGTTTATGCATTTGTCCACAAATAGTCTGAGTACTCCAAAAAGCTTCTATGCTCCAAACATTTTCTAAGGCAAACCTTACCTCTTCCTAACAACACACCATTTGTTGGCTCCCCATCTTATACAGAGGTAAAGCCAGTTTTTCCAGTGGTCTTATGATCCAAAGTAGACCATTCCACCCAAGCTCCCTTCCAATCCGTCTGCTATTTCCCCTTCTCCTAACAACCTGCTCACTGGATCAGCTTCCTTACTTTACACAAACATCTCGGTCACACTCTCACTCCTAGGGTTAGCCAGTCCCCCTTTCTTAATCTGCATGCTCTCCCCACAGATACAGAAAGGTGTGATTCAGTCCCTTACCTGCTTTAAGTCGGCTTGAATCTCACGTCCTAAACGAGTCTTTTCCTAGCCAGACTTATTAAACTTTTCTGTTTTATTAACTGCTGTATCCCTACCTTCAAAAAAGGTGTCTGGAGCACAGGAGACCACCAAAATTTCTGTTGCTGAATTTGTAAATGAAAGCATAAAGAATTATCAGTTTTTCCAAATAATAAACTATAAATTATTTAAAGCAATAGGGAGTGTGAATCAAATACACTTTTGTTGATAAGCCAATGCTTCTGCATTGACTTGTTAGCAAAACACAAATGAAATCTTGGAATATTTAAAACCTTACCAATATTATTTTCTCTGACATGTATATATGTGCTTATATGAAACACATTCTGCTTATTGAAAAAGTAAGCAAGATAATTATATGTAGATATACATATATATTTATATGTGTGGATATATGTACATGTGTACATTCATGTAGACAGATATATAGATATATAACCTTTATATGTAAAATAAAAATAAAAATCAGTGTATGAATTTTGAAAAGTTCTATATAATCATAAAGTATTTTAAAATACATTAGAATATTTATCAATGACTGAAGAAAGGGGCAGAAAATGAAAAGAAAAATGAATAAGCAATGAACAAATGAAAAAAGGTCATTTCAAGGACAAGTGATGATAATGCACCCTGTTCTGGGAAATGTGATTAACTAAAAATAGTTGATCAATTAATCAGTGAATCAATGTAGTTCCAGTACAATTACACCATTTTTATTTTTAAGAAATGCATAAAATATAAATTAATTTTGCACTATCAAAGTCATTTCTATTAAAAACAATATGCAAAATCTTTATTTTTCATTTGTTCTTTTATAAATTTATTGAATTTATTGGGATGACATTGGGTGTATTATAGAATTGTACAAAACTATTGGAGCTTTGATGGTTCTCATAAACCATCAAAAGGGTAAAAGGGTTTGTCCAAATTGCTTGTGCACAAATAGACAAAAAAGCATTTTGTAGTTAAGAAAGCTTTCATAGAAACTTCTTCAGGTTCCAGCAGACCTGGTCATGGCATCCCCAAAGCAGGGGGTCTCTTACTGAGGACTTTGTCACTTCATAAAGGGATAGTGCAGCCTCTGTCTGCAACACCTAGTTTAATTTAGAAATCTTCTCATAGTTGTTTTGTAAGAGTCCCGTGGTAAGTGTGGATCGTCTTTAGTCTGTCAAGAGAGATTTTTTTTTCCTCACAGATAAGTCATGGCCTAAATAATGGACCATGCTGTGGTAAATTGCAATTTAGTTTTTATAACTTTATGTCTTTTTTCTTCTTTATGAGAACAATCTCTTATTGTGTTGAGAGAACAAAGAAGCCTATAGAAAGAATTGCATTTATTTGCTCTTTTTGACACATGTGCTAATTGAATGCTTATTATACCAAAGTCACTAATAATATTGATTTATACTTTTTTGTAACTTAATTACTATTTTATAATTCAATATGTAACATAAACAATTACTTTCTAATTTAATTTATAAATTTATAATTTATAAAGGGGCCCAAAATATGGTCCCTTTTTCCTGAAATATTAAATTGTACAAGTTAAGATCTCCAGAAGAGAAGTAAAAACCAAATACTAGGACCAACATATTTTAAAATTTTGCTGTATGACATCTGCCCATGCTGAAAAATATCATAAATGAAGGGAAAATTCTAAATAACTGTGGGAGAGTGGACAAGTGAAATAGATGCTGTGTTAACTAAGTGATCACTATTTATTTTATACATAATAATTTACAGAGAAATGGCTTACGAGACAGAAAATCGCTAGAGAGAGACAATCTGGAAACTGAAGCTATATGCATTATTGCTAATTAAAACAATCACATTTTCTTTTACATGTTAAACTCTTCATTCACTGATATTGT
This sequence comes from Mormoops blainvillei, assembly GCA_004026545.1. Classification (NCBI taxonomy): domain Eukaryota; kingdom Metazoa; phylum Chordata; class Mammalia; order Chiroptera; family Mormoopidae; genus Mormoops; species Mormoops blainvillei. The sequence continues at coordinate 18,692 of PVJD01008839.1, forward strand.
AAACAGGTGTTTACTAATCACTTTTAAGTGTCATGAACTTAAGTTCTAGGCACTGTAGATATAGGGGTGAAAAAGTATGTAGACAAAATCCCTACACTCACAGAGTATATACTTATGAAAGTTAATAAACTAGAAATATGCTTTGGAAGAGAAAGAATAACTAAATTATCTTTTTAAGAGTAACTAACAAACTTGAGTAAAATTATGATAGATGCATATGCACAATTATATGAATCTTTTGTTTTTGGTTTGTTTAAATTTGTCTCCTAACTTGATCATTCCTGGAGAAAATAAGTAGACTTAATTCTTAGAAAACTGGGGAAAAGATGTAAAGCTATCTTGATTTCATCAAAGTATCTCTATTCCATAAACCCCTTGTGTTACCAATGGCATATTTCTTCCATAAATTCTCTGGTTCAGCTCTCTATAAGTGTAGGTGTCTTTCATGAATAGGTGTACTACCAGATCACTGCCAGAAAGATTAGGACTCAGGAAAGGTGGACTTGTTCTGTACAGGAACACCAAATTATTTAAGAGTGTTGATTATTTCTAATCACAGAAAACTCATTCTGAGGGTAAAGTTTTTAACTTCAATCTCATTAATAGTTTAAAATATTAAAGTATTACATTAATCAATATTTAATTAATTCTATGTGATTATTTTTACCAAAAGAGGCATAAAATTAGGTAGATAAATGTAATGGGAGGGTGGCCATTAGTCAATGAACATCAACTAACAAGGCCTCCTTCCTTCCTTCCTTCCTTCCTTCCTTCCTTCCTCTCTTTCATTTTAACAATCAACAACCAAGAGCTAATTGCACTGCTTAAAATCACCATCTTCACCCTGATCAGTGTAGCTCAGTTGGTTGGGCATTATTTTGCAAAGTGAGGCAACAGCAATTCAATTCCTGGTCAGGGCACTTGCCTAGGTTGTGGGTTTGGTCCCTGGTCAGGGTGCATGCAGGAGGCAACCGATCGATGCTTCTCTCTCACATTGATGTTTCTCTCCCTCTCCTTGCCCCTCCTTACCTCTTTTGCTAAAAATAAATAAATAAAATCTTTAAAAAGTAATTTAAAATCATCTTCGATCTTTGCCTCTATGAAAGATTTATTTCAAAATTTGAAAGTCAAAGATAGGAATTACAGTAAGATTAAATTATTAACTTTAAAATCAACCTCTCCTTCCACTTTAATTTTTTCAAGTCATAATTACTTTATTGAATGAATGATATATGCAATACTAATAAAAAGAGACTATCACAATAGACTACAATTTTGAAAATAAAGCTAACATAACAGGAATAAAATAATCATAACATGAAAGGAGTGTTTGATTTTGACACATAATTCATTCCTTATCTTTATAATTCACTTAAATGCCTTTTAGAACAAAACTGTATACCTTGGTCTAACATTAATGCTTTTTTAAAAGACAACATTCTAGAAGAATACATTTATTTTGCTATGATATTTCATTCACACATTTATTGAAGTACATAGATTCTGATTCAATGGTAGATCTACATTCTTGTTATTCTCTTAACATCTTGAGTAGCATTTACTCCTAGGAAAGTACTACCTGAAATTCAAAGTCTCTCTGAATCTTCAGCTTCAATTCAGCAGTCTCAAACGATGTTTGCAAAATATTTTAATCATTCTTAATATATTTAATAATTGAAGTTAAATTATAACTACAGATATATTTTGTGTAATAAATAAGATTTAGAAGCAGTTTCAAAAAAGTAAGGAAGCAGGGTTTTTTTTTTTTAAATACCATGTATGTTATTGGTTAACTTAGAACAAAACCAGGAGTGTGGAAAGAATACATATAAAGTACTGAATTATGACTGTGCTCTAACCAAACAACAGCATATACACATACTTTCTTTTAAAGCTTCACCTAATTTAACTATACAGTGTCATTCAACTCTTGTAGAAATATAGAAATATATACATGCACATACATGCATACCTCACCTTGCAATTAGAATAGAAATATATGTGATAATCATTTACTTTCAAAAGGGAGTTTTGTCATCTTTATGTTTTCATAAAGCTACTTGTTTACTTTGTCCTGATGCTTTAATAGTACTATACATAGAAGTAAAGCCCTGCTGCATTGTCTTCAATATTTAATTGTCTATTGAACAAGGTAGCAAAACTTTATTGCTTAGAAAAGCTTATTGAGAAAAGTTTACTGAAATCACTTAGAAGCTCTTAAACCAGAACCAACTTTACTCTTCAAGCAGATTAGCACAATTTAATTTCCTCTATTGATAAAAACCTCAATTCCTCTAAAGCAAATAAATAACATGTGCTTGGAAATATAGGAATTGGATTAATTAGGACAAACTAATGTCTATCCAGTAGCTTGTTTACAAATATTTCATTCTTGTTGTTGCAAAACTGTTTTTCTACTTTGGACATTAATTAATTATAGGAGGTGGTGGTAAGTTAAAAAGTAAATTTTCTCTCTAATTGATAAGTATCCATTACAAATGGAAAATCACTACATCTGTATATAGCATGTTGATTTGATACATGTATATGTTGCAAAATGATCACCACCTTTGCATTAGCCAGCAATTCCACACTGTCACATAATTATTGTTTTCTTTTTGTGATGAGAACATTTAAGATCTACTCTCTCAGCAACTTCCATGTACATAACATAGTAGTATTACCTATAATCACGATGTGATACATTAGATCCCCAGAAATTGTTAACAACTCTACCTTTCTTGATTATTGCATTTCAAAGGAATGGCTCCCAGGTTTTTGAGAAATATGTTCTGGCTTTTAAAAATGACAGGAAACTGGGAGAATTAATTATATCTCAAAGAGGTAAAGATGATGTTTACAGTAGCAAGTTTTCTAAAGTAAATGTTCTAAGAAAAGGTAAGTCAAGGGCCTATAGTCAGGAAGAAACCATGTCTAAAATTTAGTTAAGCTAAGGAGAGCCCTAAACTCATCTTGTTCTATATACAAATAAATGTGTGCCTGTGGCTCTGGCCTCTGAAGATGATGCACTCGCCCAATCCTCTTTCCTCAAATACCACCTGAATGAGAAATTAGTATCATTTAATCCTGGTATATTTCTGCATTTTTCTGAGATTAACCATCCATTTAACCATCTATCTATAATCTATCTATCTACCTGTCTGCCTGTCTATCCTATTTTTCAACAATTTTTGATTCTAGACTATTGAATATTTACTAAGACCGCAACTTATCTAAGCTCAATAACTTCTGTGTATTTTTTTTTATTTTTCAATTACAGTTTACATTCAGTAGTTCAGGTGTACAGAATATTGCTTAGGCAATCATATACTTTGCAAAGTGGTTTCCCTTGATATTTAAAGTACCCCCCTGGCACCATGCATAGTTATTACAATATTATTGACTATATTCCCTATGTCGTACTTTACATCCCCATGACTATTGTGTAACTACCAGTTTGTATTTCTTAATGTCTTTACCTTTTTCACTCAAGTCCTATAATTCCCCTTTCTTCTGGCAACCATCAGTCTGATCATCGTGTCTATGAGTCTGTTTTGCTTATTTACTTAATTTGCTCTTTAGAATCCACACATAAGTGACATCATGTGGTATTTGTCATTCTTTGTCTGACTTATCTCACTTAGCGTAATACCTCTAGGTCCATCCATGATGTTTTAAATTTTAGCTCCTGGCCAGGTGCCCAGGCCAGACAGCTCTGCCCGGAGTCACAGACCTAATGAGCCATTTCACAGGTGGGAGTTTACAGCTCCACTGCCTTTAGAAAACATGACATTTCTCTTTGTACCGCCAGAAAGGTATGCTCCTCTGCTTCTGATTTTAAGTTCCTGTCTGTTTCTAGGGAGAATACATTTTTTTTATCTAATATCCTGAGGAATTTGTACCTTTAGATACACTTTCCATATTCTGCTATCTTTCCCACCAACACAAGAAAGGCAAGTTACTAACAAACACCCCATTCCCTTATTTTCTGGAATCACCATTTTCTTATTGAAAACATTTCCTAGAGTGGAGGGGGTAGAATTTTCATGACTAAGGCTGATTTTTTTAGAGCAACAAATAGATTGCTCAAATTTTTTAAATAGTGGCTCTGTCAGTATAATAAATGGATGTGTGGTAGTTTTTAAACTTAACATAAACACAAGAGTATTTCTGATACTTGGGGTTATAACTGATCTTAGGTTTTAACCCATGACATTTCAAGCCAGAACATGGCATTAAGCATTAAGGCTTTCTCTAATAGCTCCTCACATAGATATCTCAGAAAAGTACTCAAAAACAAAAATTATACAGCAAAAGGCAGCTCGTTCAAATATGTGATTAATTATTCTCTTTCTCTTTTCCCCACAAATCACTTGTCATTCCTAACTTTAATAATATAAACAGAATGGAAGAGAGATGCAGGTATATACGTAGATATGAAAACTTCTTTTTCTCTTTAACAAGGTATGTGATTACTTATACTTTGAAGAGGCAGCTGATATAATAAATATATATCAATATTATAGCTATACATTTATATTCATATATTTTTTCATTTTTATTAAATTTATTGGGGTGACTGGTTAACAAAATTATACATGTTTCAGGTGCACAGCTCCACAACATGTCATCTGTACACTATATTGTGTGCTGACCACTCCAAGTCAAGTCTTGGTCACCATTTATATCCCCTATAGCCTCCTCCACCTCCTCCCACCCATCCCAGCAATCATATAATTTAAATAAATTGAACATTTTACCCTAGTCGTTTTTATTTCTCTAATAAGCTGGAAATTTTGTTTGTCCTCAAGTCAAGACAGATAAAATTCCTCTAGGAGGCATAGGAAGACATATTTTTGTACGTCTTATCAATGAACCAGAGGATGGGCCTGGCTCTTACCTAACAATGAAATCTTTTAATCATGGCATCTAAGATCATCTTATTGTACACTAAAGCCTGAAATTATATCTGAGGGTACTCAGGGTATCATAAGTAGGTAGACATTAACCCACAACCCTCTGTGCACTATTCAAGATTCTTCTGGTTGAGTGCATGGAATGCTCTATAAACATCCAAATGTGCTGTAACATATAGAGTCTGCATGTAAGGGTTAGCTCTCCCCTAGAAGAGGAACTGAGTTCTCTAGAAACCTATTAATAATTATTATTCTGATAACAGTCTTGCTCAGAATATGCCATTATAAAGAATCGCAAACCCAAACATATTAATTTTTATATTTTGTCATATTGTATAATTTACATAAAATATTATTTTATATATTATTAAATCAATTTTATAGTTTATATCATGCAAAATTTGCATTTGGAAATATGAATTGACATTCATATTATTAACTTATATTTCCTTTCTGAGTTACTTTAACAAAAATAATATCAGAACACCTAGTAAACTATTAATAAAACCTACCATTTTCTTTTAGCATTCTTTCGGCTATAGTTAACCGGCATCAAAACAACCAGACTTAAGTGTCAAAAGGAGAATATGATTATAAGGAAGCCAGAATGTATCATGGGACCCACGGGCAGGGATAAGGCCAAGCGACAGAAAGTTAGAACAGAGTGTGAGAGGCCGAATCAGTGCATTCGTTTCTCAAATGCTCTGCTGCCTGTATGGCTAGTTCATGAATCTCTCGTGATCAACCAGCTTCATTTGTTTCTCTGACCTACGTAATGGGTTGAACAATAATTCAGAGACCAATACAAAGCCTTTTCTGTTGCAATGCTTACTCGAGCTTTCACAATCTCTTCGGTGGTTCCTCTGGTTTTTAAAACAAATTGATGTTTATTGAATCAGCCACGGAGTGTCTAACTCACAGGGATAGGAAGGCAAAGCATCCAGTACAAATTGCATTGCATTGTCAGTATCTCAATGTTGCCAACTCCAAATGTATATATACATGATTTTGTCAGAAGCATTAAAATATTTGTTTTATTTTCAAACAAAAGAATTCAGTTAAATATATGATCATGACAGCTCAAATGGTCAAATTAAGCCTTTCTGAAAATTATTGACTCACTGCTTCGTCTAAGAGCAGAAAAGAATGTATGATTTATTTGTCGAAAATGCTGTGTAGACAAACTTCTTTCTATGAGAGGATTTTTGTTATATTCATCATTCTTGACATTCTTCACATTTCCCTTATATTTCACAAAACACGGATATTACTTTTGTTCTTCACCTTGACCATTTAACATTATTGCAGAAGATGAAACCTGACTCTGCTTTTCTTTAACCTTGTGTGTCTAGCATTTCATTTTATACTTTTAGGTTTATATAGTGAAAGTGCTAAGGGTAAAGAATCTACTTTTCATGCTGGTCAAGATGGATAACCTGTCTTAGGTGATTTTTTTTTCAAGCCAATTGAGTGTCTGATTAATTGAAGAGGGAAAATCATTGCAAAATTTGCTAGCATGCCATTTATTCTTTTTCTGATGTGCATAACTTCCTTTTGTGACAATTACATTTTTAATACCATTTCTACCTGTATTATTTTGGCCAGAACAATATATCTAAGATATTTTAATTCTTCAAACATTGAGAGGTAATATATAAGATAGTATGCATAAAGAAATCTCTGAGGCTATAAAAAATAAGTATCAACGTATGTTATAAATCAAGCTAAGAGTATTTACATGTCAATATAGCATAAAGCTGCTTATTAAAGTAAATAATAATTGATAAACACAATTATAATGGTAAAGACAAATGTATAAAGATAACTTCAACCAGAGTATGTATATATGCATTTATCACATACATGCCTACCCATATAGGGATGTCATCCTCATGAACATACTCTTTCACCTTCATCTTTGCTTTGTCTTCAGAACCAATAAAGGACCTAATATATAGGGTTCCTCAGTAAATAGATGTTTTTGGAGGACCTGATCATCTTTGAATACCCTTTCCAAAGTCTTCAGCATACACTGAAAGAAAAAAATAATAGCAAATTTTTTATAACTCAAAATTGACTTTGATACCAAGACTCAAATTTTTTAAACAGATTTTTCCTTTCGATTAAGTTTGACTTGCAGTTTACATAATCCCATATAATACTAATTCATTCCTTCAAAAGGTATGTTGTAGACATCACTTAAGTTTTTAGCAAAATGCTGAGCACTTTTGTCGTTAGTGCTCGTAGTATCTGAAATAGTTACTGATTTTCTTACTTTTACATGAGGGAATGAAGCTCAGAATATCTTTTACAAAGCTACACTGACTAAATAAAATATCTGCAAAGAAGTATTTAATTAAAATATTAAGGAAAAGCATGTCTTCCTTCCATATAGCCCTTTAGATACACAGAATTTTGAGGTTGAGCTAGGAACAAACAAGCAACAAACAGACTTGAAAAAACTTACCACGCATGTTACCATAGCCAAGGTTTTTTCTTTTTCCAGGAAGATCATTTGTTTTTCCAGTTTCCAAAGGAATTGTTATGAAAGTTATAAAATGCACACATATCTCTCCATTATTATTCAAGTAGAGAAATAGTTATCTAGTTAAAAACTATCCTCTGCTAGCTCTCCCATTTTCAGTGAGGACTAATTGACTTTTTGGTGACTTTATTCCATTACCTTGTAAAATGAATAATGTATTTCTCAATGCATGCTATTTCAGCCTCAATAGTAGAGTTAAAATTTAATGATTCATTTTTTTCTTTACTTAGCTTTAATTATACTTTGTTTCATTTATTTTTTTATTTCTCCTCTGCCTTTATTCTTTCTATTTTAATTTTTATTGCCTGTTTCTGCTGGCCTTCTTTTATTTTGTCCACCCTCTTCTTTTCTGTATCTCATGACTTAAACAAATCCTTAAATGAAATGTGGCTATGTTGTGGCAGGCAGACTCCAAGTTGCTAAATCATTTCCACTACCTAAAATCACACCTTAAGTGGAATCCTCTCTCTGTGAGGGTGAGCTGGCTTGGAGACTTGCTTCTAACTGATAGAATTTAGCCAAAGTTTTGAAATGTAGTGTCCATGATTAGTTAGATAAGGCTGTGACTTGCACTCGCTGGCAGACTCTCTCCACTGCCTCTCTGGTTCACACTTTGAGGAAAACGAGCACGTGACAAGGACTGATTGTGGCCTCTGCTAGAGCAAGTCGAAACTGCAGCCCTCAGTCCAGTATCCCTCATGAAAATGAATTGTGACCAAATGTGTGTGAGTTTAGTAGATCGTTCCCATGTTCAGTCTGAAAAAGAGACAGCATAGTTAGCATTTTAATTGCTGCGTGGAAGAGGACCCATCTAAATTGTGCCTAGATTTCTGACCCAAAGGAATGGTAAATGGTGATGGATGTTAACAAGAAATATTGTGGTGATCATTTTGCAATGCATGCGAATATAGAACCATTAAGTTGTATCCTTTGAAACTGACATGACATTACATGTCAATTGTACCTTATTAAAAAAAAAAGAATGAAACCGTGAGCTAAGAAATTCATATTGTTTTATCCTAAGTTTTTTGGTAATAGTTTATGTAGCAATAAATAACAAATATATAAGTATTTTTTTCCTGTGCTACTTACTACATTTTTCTTCATTTAATGTTTTCTTTTAAATAAATGTATTTTACAGGCATATTTAAAAATGGTAAAATCAAAGAGAAAATGTTCTTGCTCTGTTATGCTGATGTTCTAAAAGTTTTCATTCTTTTTTTCTACCAATAATTCAGACATAACCTTGGTTACAATAAAAAATGTAGTTAGTAACGCAGTTTATATAGTAAAACTTTTGTAAAAGTAATAATAGCTTTAATTTGAATGGTAGGATATTATTGCTTATATAGTCCTGATCATGAATTATGTATGTACTACAACCAATTTTAATTATATTCTTAATTCATTAAGAACATCAATTGCCCCAACACTGTAATTTACAAAAATGTGTATTTGTAATATTGTTGTATACACAAATACTTTTATATTTCATGTTGAATTTTTAACTGAACTTTTAATATTAGACATGTTACCTATCACTGATCAAATTTTTGGAAATTTTTATATACCATAAACTGGATGAAAATGATGAACTCATTGGAATTAGCAAATTTTCTATTTGAAGCATCTAACAGCACTACAATAAGAAAAATAAAGTGTTTGGGGCACAACATCCAAGGCAAGCTCACTCTAAGAGCTATGCTAGTGTCTAAGCTGCATTTGCACCTTTAAGTGGCAAGATCTTTTCCTGTTATGCGGTCAATAATTAGCTAACATTCCTTCACTTCTTCTGCATGTATAAGAAATCATGAAATAAAAAGATTAAAATTAATTCAGGAGAATTATTTCTCTGGTAATGTAAAGTCTTTCTGACAAAGCAATATGTAAGTGCATCTTTTGTGGGCATACACTTTCAATGTAGTCCTCGGGCATTATCTTCTTAAAAATAACTGGTATTTTTTAAATAGATATTAATGTCTCCTGCACAAATTTTTATCTTCTACATTCCATATTACATTATTATAAAATACATGGTGGATATTGGGCAAATACTTTATGCAAGTTTTATATTCATCATTGCATGTTATAAACATTAATGCTTAATTTTTTTCAATGGGCACGTATCTAAATAATTGATGCCAAATGGTTTATTTTAATATTTTACATATGTACCAAACAATAAAACAAATGCAGATTTAGATCATGAAATAAGTGACCAAACCATATAGAAGGAACATATCTGTCATGAAATCTATCTGTTCTGCTCAAATTAAATCAGTTTTCAGGCATTTCTACTTTGAGATTTAGCCTCTGTTTTCTTCACCTATTTTCATTAATCTATCATTTCACACTTTTCCCAGTAACCGCTCCAGTGAGTGGGCAGCCTGGCTGCTGGGTTTATCTGGAACTTTGTTGCATGGGACAGGATAATTGTCTGCAGGGCCATCAGGTACCAGCTTACCATGGTCAGAGACCGGAGGGAGCACCTACACTAGTGTGTTCTGTTTTATCATATGTCCTGCATGATGTCTAAAAGCATAGCACACCTAGAAAGTGACAGGGAAAAGAGACATGGGTTACTGTGGGTGGGGCGTCATTCGCAGTTAGCCATGCAGTAAGGTGAGAGCGGTACCTGCCGCACGTCTCACAGAGCTTGTCAGTAAAACGGAGAAGCCTGACAAACCATTCTAGATTGCTTAAACTGCAATTATTATTAATAACCCTTTGTGTAAAAATCTGGTTCAAATTTGAAACCAAACAGGACATCATGACAACGGGCACAAACAGAGATAGCCACAGTCACACAAGAAGTCGTTTCGGGTGTCCATGAAGTGTGCCCTACGGTACTTACTTTAAACATAAAGTATCTTAGAGAAGCCAAACATCAGATAATCAACAACACAATTAAGAATTGAATTTAGGTTATCTAGGTCAAAACCCCACATTTTAAACATTTATACTATTCCACAAACCATTGAATACTACTTATTAGCTGAAAAGTTTATTGCTTACTTTTTCTTTTCCTATAACTCCCCTTTTTCTAATATGTTTTCATAGCACCATGAATATGCTTTTTTAAAAAATATTTTATTTATTTATTTTTAGAGAGTGGGGAAAGGAGGGAGAAAGAAAGGGAGAGAAACATCAATGTGTGAAGAGAACATCGATCAGCTGCGTCTCACACGCCCCCAACTGGGAACCGGGCCTGCAGCCCAGGCATGAGCCCTGACTGGGAACCGAACTTTTGGTCTGCAGGTCGGTGCTCAATCCACTAGGCCACGCCAGCCAGGGCACGAATAAGCTTTACAAATGATCACAAACAGCACATGTAACATGATGCAATGCATTTTGTGACTAATTGTTACAGATAATTTATACATATAAATTATGTATAATTAAAATTATATCCTTTAGGAATTATAAGCTGTAATCAATATATTTTCTTCTTTTCCTTTTAGATTTAAAGCAGATACACTAAATAAAACAGTCTCTCTGAAAAATGTTCTTTATCATCTCAATCTAAGGGGATAATTAGCAGTAATTGACTATCTTTTCACTTGTTTATAGAAAATTATTAGAAAAAAACAAAAATCACTAAAACATAAAATTTGCATTAAAACTTTATGGCATCACAGAAGATCACATGTAGCTTCATAAGAGTATAACTTCTACTAAATTTGAACCACTGCCTCCTGTAAGTAATATGTGAAACTAGTCATGACAGTCTAGGAGCCTAACACACGCATGAACCCTACTTATGCTTTTTGTTCAATTTATATTAAATTTCTGTGTTTTCAGCTCTTAGTTGGGATGCCAATATTTCTTTGGGTTGCTAAAACATATACACATTTAAGTGCAGATAAATATTTATACATATTGTAAATGTATAAATATGCGTCTATCAGTATGGACAAAATATAGATCACATACACCTGTGCAATTCGTTTTTTTTGCCAGTGATTTTAAATAACAAGGGTTTGGGAGATTTGAAGTTGAATTACTTAGATAAATTTGTCTGTGGTTTGTGCTGTTTAGCATTTTTGGAGATCCATTCGAAGGCTTTGTAAACTCACTCAAAGCGATGTGAATAGCATTTGCACATTTATTTTGCTGTCATTTAGGTTACTCTGGTCTCTTAGATAATGACCCCTACAGTTTCTGTTGCCTCTCCTCTTTGGAAAACAAAATTATTTATTTTTCAAAAGTAGGACAGGAAACTACACACCTAGAGGGTGGAATATATGTTGCAACATCCACCCAGCACTGTGTATAGTAAGATCAAAACTAGAAAAAAAGGTAATATATATCATATATAAGAAAGCAGATATTCTACATAAATGAATTTTCAAATACCATGATTCAATCATTTCAAGGGTCAAAGTCTGACTTAAAAAGGAAGTTATGGCTGGAAAGATTTCTAAAACGCCTTATGTTCTCCTACTTCTCTTTCAGCAAAGTCAGGTGATTTGTGTCTTATCATTTGTGTAACTCAGCATTTTGCAAAGAGGGAGAGTTAGATACTCATTTCAACACTGTCTACATTGTCTCATTTATTTGATTCATTTTTCCCATCCTTCTGGCTGACACAGGTTCAGTAGTTAAGCCAGGTGGTAGAGCCAACAAATCTTCAATAGAATGTAAAGTGTTGGCAAATCAACAAAGCTCAAATCTTGAATGTCACCCCAGCATTTTTATTGGCTTTATTACTTTTCTTTATTCAATTAAATGAAAAGTAACTTGGCTTTTGCATTGCTGATTTCTGTTATTATCGATTTTATTTTTAGTTTCTATATGTATCTCTATTAGTAAAGTCTTTTGTACTATTCTATCATTTGTTGTTTGACACTGCAGTGAATAGTCTTTTTTCTCATCTGTTCATAAATGAAATGTCCCTTTGTCCATAGTTTTGTGTTCAAGTTCCCACATGACCACCAGTAGGAGCGAAGCAGTTTCTATTTCTGCAAGATCAATTTCTGTAAATTTAATATTTTTCAATCACGGTTTACTTTCAATATTATTTTTATTAGTTTCAGGTGTACAGCATAGTGATTAGGCAATTATATGCTTACAAAGTGCCCCCCCTGTTATTTCCAGTACCCGCCTGGCACAATACATAGTTATTACAGTATTATTGACTATATTCCCTTTGGGGTGCTTTACATCCCAGTGACTATTCTATAACCGCCAATCTGCACATCTTAATCCTTTCACATTTTCACTCAGTCGCCCGACCCTTCCCCTCTGGTAACCATCAGTCTGTTCTTTGTAAATTTTAAGGTCTCGCTACCTAGGTGTGCTGCACGCTCATATCCAGGGCAGGGGAGCAGTTCCTATATCGCATCAACGTGTCTTGGGTATTTTTCCAGAGCATCTATTTGTCATAAAAGTCATTGTCTGAGGCAGAGTAGTACCAGATGTCTTAGAGATAAAATCCCTGAGCAGAGTGACCTGTCCTAGCCTCGTCCCCCACCCCCGCCACCTTTCCAGGATATGTCCTTTGACGCATGATTTCTACCAAACATGCCAGGACCTGCATAGTCTAAGTCTGCTCTAATAGAACAGGTTGAAGGTTTTTCTGGGATCTGTTGTTGTTGTTGTTATTATTTGCTCAGATGTAGCACTTCTAATGTTAATGTTTATTTGCCAAAAGTGCATGATTGTTTCTGCTCTTGGTGCATGAATGGATCTCTCAGTTTACATCACATGCGTGTGTGTTTCAGATTACAAGTTGTCTATCAAGAGCATGGGATTTAACAAATGGATGCATTATTGCTTCTTATGACAGCAATATTTGTTTATGACAAATCAGATACTCTGTAACCTAGAATATTATTTTAAGACATTCTGAGCTGATAGACATATCTTACAGCTAATTGTTTTACTGATTTATCATTATCCTCCTACACCTCAAATGTTTACTTATATTCTGACTTAAGATGTATTGCAAATTTTTTTTTTATCAAACATCCCCAGAATCCTTTCTTTAATGGCCTATTGTCCAAAGATGCTGCTTATGCTTTATTACATGAAGGTAATCACTCAAATGGCAGTAAGAAAGCGCAGTAATGCTTTTTAAAATTATTCCATTTCAGAACACTTAAAGCTTGATTAATGCAACCTCAGTTTGAGTTATGTAGATAACGATTACAAGGAACGGATATGGTCCATATTATCTAATCAATTCCAAGACTAGCTATTGTCATATTGAAGAAAAGAAAAACAATATTTTTACAGTTCTCTATATTTCATGATGACACATGTTAATTTTAAGTATTGAATACATCTGCTGTGCAGGATGCTTCTGCCTAATGGTAAGAAGAGTCAAGTGGGCAAAAACTAGATGTACTGATTTCTCTTAACCTAAATTAGCCTTTGAGCCTTCAAACAACTTCTGTTACATGTCAAACCTTTATCACCAGCCTCAGGAAATCTGATCTGTATTGTTCTTTCCATGACTTTGATGGAAGCCACACAATGGAAGGACTCTCACCACCTTTATTGTACTCAACAAGATGAATGAATTAGAACTAATTTCATGCTTATTGAAATGAAGGGATGAAAATAAATGATTTAAGCTGCTTCTATTAAAAATATTTGTCAGCACCCGATTCCAAATCTTCTGACACTGACTTTAAATCTTTTAATGCAGACTACAACATTCAACTTCCATGATGAAAAACGAATTATGGATATAGCTCTTCTCTTATAGCTTAAGTAATTTTGTGTTCTTTCTATTTCTGTAACATGATTGAGTTTACTAAAAGATAAAATGTGAATGGATTCTCAGTTTTAGTGTTTTTTAAATGTAGTTGTTATTCAAGGGTTTTATCATGAGAGACTGCAGGGTATTAGGACTCAGAATTTGGTACACTTTTCATAATCTCTAATTTTACACTTTCAATAAGTAAAAATGAATAAGATTTTAAGTCATTCCTTTATATTGACTCTCATACAATACACTATAAAATTTAAGTTTGGCTGTTTGTATTGATTAAATATTATTCTGAAAAGGAACCTGAAATTTAGCTCAAGGAATGAAAATCACAGATGCATATAAATTTAAAATCTTGCTTCCAAATTATATTCCAATTTATCAGGTAAATTCACTTTTTAGTTATAAGATGACAAAATCTACCACTAACCTAGCTGATTATCATTAGAGTGTCCCACAGGTTTTCCTCTAGACTGAAAGACTCCTTTTAATGTTTCACATCATTCATCATACAGATCCACGTACACTTGTGTGTGTATGTTGCACTATTATGGGAGTGCAATATGTATCCTGAACATGCAGATGAATAAGGATATGTGTGTGTGCCTGAGTTACTGAAAATAATAGCACAAAATAGTAAAAATGATGCACATATACTCAAATTTATGTTTAATATGTTTGTTTACCATAAAATCTACCCATTAAAAAATTGTATTCTAAGTCTGAAGTCTAAAATAGAATCGTGCCAAAATTTCTGTCAGGCCTTATTGGCAAACAAATCTTATATATTAATTTAGAGGTTGTTCTAAAGAGTAAAAATAAAAGATAATAGGTGGTAAATCCATTTTTAATTAATGGAAAGTTAATGGAAATCATATTGCTATGATTTGTGTTGCAGAATAGCTTAGAAATGTCCAAATTGACTTCTCTTACTCCATTCACATAAAATCCCATGTCCTTACCCTCTCCAAAAAAAAACTTTAATAGAAAACATAGGGCATATGCATAGTGCTATTTGGTACAATACAATAACTTAAATAATTGCTCATTATTATTGTTTAATAGCTATTACAAGTAGAAATAATTGAAATAATACAGCAATGTACATAATACAGAGCCTGGCATAACAAATTATTAAATAATATTAGATACTATTATCTGTCTCTTTTTGAGGCCCTGTGAATATATAACTGTTGCTACAAATTCAAAAGGATATACACACACACACTTTAAAAGTTCCAAGGTAAATTCTTTTTGATGAATATTTCTGATCTTACTACTTTAGTGCTGATTTCATACAACTTAAATCAAAAAAGATAGAATGCTTCACTGCAATAGATTTCTATTTCCTTACCTTTTAAATTTTAATTTTGATGAGAAGGAAGATATGTGAGTAGGGTAGATAAGGGTGAGACAACAAGCTAATCAGTCTTCCCATTTTGCTCATAAAAAAGTAAAGTGAAGCAACATATTTGGAGAATTTCCTGGCAAAACCTGAGAGTGGAAGTATAAGATTAATTCTGACATTGTGACGTTTTTCTTTTTCTGGCAATAAATGCTGAAAATATACAAGCTCTAGCCTAGTCATGACACAGCTTAAATCATGGGACTCTACACACAAAATTTCTAGAACTGTAAGTACAGTTGACCCTTGAACAACACGGAAGTGAAATTCATGGGCCTATTTATAAGCATAATTTTTCAATAAATATTGTACTGGGCATGTATTTTCTCTTCCTTATGATTTTTAAAAAAACATTTCCTTTTCTCCAGCTTACTTTATTGTAAGAATATAGCATATAATACATATAACATACAAAATATGTGTTAATCAATTGTTTATGTTATCAGTAAGGCTTCTGACCAACTATAAGCTATTAGTAATTACATTTAAGGCTAAACAAAAGTTATATGTAAATTTGTGACTGCGCAGGGTTTCGGTACCCCTAACATTGTGTTGTGTAAGAGTCAACTTAGTATTATTTGGTTTCTCATCCTACATAAAGAGTTGGGATGGGCATTATGTTCATTTGCTTCTTGAGGTATTCATCCGACATGAGAATATACTTTGTAAAGTGGTCAATAAAAGTTCTGGTAATATGGACTTGAACTAAATAGTCAATTGTGAAAAAATGTCCTTTCTTTGTAAAATTCAGAGCCATTTTTTAAAATTTTTGATTAGAAAAGTTTTGGTTTGAGCAAAGATGTTTTCAAGGTTGAAAATCATTAGTTTACCCAGGATATACACTGTTCTTTCCAACTTTGGAATAGGAAAGAATTTTTAAAACAACAGAAACTTCAAACTCTGTAAGAAAAATAAAAAAGTTACATTGGTCTGCAGTAGGCTAATAACATAAAATTAATATTCAATAAATTTATAAATTCCTTAAACAGGAAAATACCATTAACAAATTTAAAAGTCAAGTCATTTAGACATAATTTTAATGCACTTTTCTCAAATTTCACTTATGTAATTATAAGTTTATTAGAGCTACTATTACAAAATACCACATACTGGTTAGTTTAAGCAATAGAAACTTATTTTCTCACTAATCTAAAGGTGACAGACTAGTGTCCGAGTGTTGGTAGGTTTTGAGTTTTTCAAGGCCCCTTTCCTTGGCGTGCAGATGGCCCCCTTCTTCACATGGGTCCTCACATGATCTTTTCTCTGTGCTCAGGCATCCCTGCTGTCTCTGTGCATTTCCAAAATTCCTCTGATATTAGGACACCAATCGGATTGGATTTAGTCCCATTGCAAAGTCTTTATTTTAATTTATTGGAGTATATACCTCTCCAAAGACCCTATCTTCAAATAGTCACATTTTGAGTTATTGTGGGGTTTGGCTTTCAACACATGAATGATGGGAGGAGACACAATTCAGTCCATTACAATAAAATAAAAGTATTCGGACAATAACAATTTTATTTTTATTTTAATAATAAAAGTGTTGAAACATTTTAAACACACAAGTGGAAGGGGAGTTTAAATAAGATTTAAAACAATCATACTAAGTCCTGGTTGATGTGGCTCAGTGGATTGAGCACCAGCGTGCAAACCAGAGGGTCACCAGTTCAATTCCCACTGAGGGCATATGCCTGGGTTGCAGACCAGGTCCCCAGTAGGGGGCATGCAAGAAGCAACCACTCATTGATATTTCTCTTCCTCTCTTTCTCCCTCCCTTCTCCTCTCTCTAAAAATAAATAAATAAAATCTTTATAAGAGTTGTCATATTGACAATTCACTTAAATTCAAATAAAATTATTGCACATTTAATACCATGGAACTACTATAGTGTTGTGGAGCAAAAACATATGCCTCATATGATAATATATTTATTTTTTAAATTAATTTTTTTAATGTTACTCAATTGCAGTGTCCCAATTTTATGCCCATTGCTCTCCCCTGCCTTCCCCAACCCCTGCTACCTCAATCAGTCCCCACTCTGTTGTCCATTACCAAGGGTCATTTATATACATGTTCCTTGATTAGAACCTTCTCCTTTTTTCCCCCCCATTATTCCTCTCCCCTATCCCTTCTGGTCACTGTCAGTTTGTTCTATATTTCCATGTCTCTGTTTCAATTTTGCTCATTTTTTTGTTCTGTTGATTAGGTTCAACTTAATAGGTGAGATCATATGGTATTTGCCTTTCATTGCCTGGCTTATTTCACTCGGCATAATATTCTCCAGTTCTATCCATGCTCTCATGAAAGGTAGGGTTCCTTTCTTCCTTTCTGCTGCATAGTATTCCATTGTGTAAATGTACCAGTTTCTGATCCACTCATTTATTGATGGACACTTAGGTTGTTTCCAGCACTTGGCTGTTGTAAATAACCCTGCTATGAACATAGGGATGCATAAGTTCTTTTGAATTGGTGGTTCAGGATTCTTTAGGGTATAATCCCAACAGTGGGATCACTGGATCAAAAGACAGTTCCATCTTTAGTTTTATTATTTAATGTTCAGATTGCCTTTGGATTACAGAAGTTACTCATGGAGTTTATAACACCAACATCCCATTAATTAAATACAGTGAGTTGTTTCTCAAATTGAAAATCTAGTCTTCAATCTAAAAGTAAGTTCTACTTATTAACAAAAAATATAATGAACAATATTTTCTCAGTAAAAAGAGTGTTCTACTTATAAAACAATGGAAAAATATGGTAATATAGTTGGAATTTAACAAAAGTCTTTCCCAAATGTATAACAGACATAAATATACTTGAACCAATTTAGAGCATTCCTTTTACTTTTAGTGGCAGGAAAGGAAAGACATGAATACAATGAAAAGAGGAGTTATTTTATAGTTTCACTCTTGAGGATGTCAAGCTGTTAATGAATAAAATGGGATAAGGAGGAAGAAAAATAAGACACTTAAACAATAAAAAGAACTTCATATTTTCAGCCCTCCCAACAGATGGTTTTAATATAGAAGATACCTTTATGCAAATGGAGAGTCAAATGACATAGAATAAAAAAACCTACTTTAAAATATATGAATATGCATGCAATTATCCATACTGAAATAAGTAGTACCAATCACGACTTTGTAATTTGAAGTATCCTTCCAGGAAATGCTTGTGTCCTGATGATGGTGATTTGTTTTTTTAAATGAAAATTAAAATTGGTCTCAAGCTTGTGCTAGACATTTATGTGGTACAAATATCTTTGTTTTAAATAATTTCCACTGAGCATATTTGGTACATTTTTACTTTTGACCTAATACAAATATATGTTATTTGTGCCATACAGAGATGTGTAATTTATCTCATAATATTCTGTAAGCAGTGTGTCATTTAAGATGAAGATTGGGAACTATTTTCTGCAGTTTCTCATGCCTTCAACTAACTGACTGCCTGGCTCTAAACTAAGATCAAGACATTTGCTTCCATTATGCTCTTTGTGGCTAGTTTTGCATTAGTTTGATCATGGAGTAAATTGCTTTAATATGGATAATATGAGAAAATTATATGTAAAATAAATCAAAAATATGTTTATTACAGGACAGATTCTAAATATTTAGGGAAACCCAACTCAGGGTGTAAACAACCAGGTTAAGCACATACAATAATATGAGGAAAATTACTTTAAAATAAGGGTAAAGAGTATAAATAAGTGGAAAGAAGATAGATTTAGCTATAGATATCAACAATGTATTATTCTGCATTAGATATTTTGAATGGTGAAAGAAACAGTACTACGCAAAGAGAATAGTTACATGTATGAGTTTTATATCTTTTGGGAATACTGTTTTATTTTTAATCAACTAATAATAATAACATCAATTGAAACAAAGATGGCAGAGGAGTAAGTGGAAGCTATACTAGCCTCCTTGCTGGACCAAACTGGAATTACCACTATATTATAGAAAAATTATCCTGAATAACCATCTGAGCATTAGCTAAAGAAAAGCCTCATAACTACAGACAGAAGAAACCACTTCACCACAACGAGACTGGCAGGGAGTGTGGAAGAAACACAAGAGGGCTGGCTGGGCACCCATGGGCAGCAGCTAAAGTTCTGGAGGGATATTTCAGGGGCTGGGGGGCTCCCCTGAGAAGTGTGGGGCTTAAATCCCAAGCTGGGCCCCCCTAGCCTACAACACCAGAATTGGGAAAGGAATCCAAATAACATATGGCTGTGAAAAGTAACAGGGGTTTTATTGGCCAGGGAGAGATGGCTGGTGACACAGAGAGCCTTTTAAAGAACCAAAGTACAAAATTTTGTTTTAAGCCACTTACTCTGGGTGTTGGAAAAAGAAGGAGGGCAGAGTGGACTAGAAACATGTGGACTAGAGGCTAGTGACCCTGGGGAGAAAATTGAAGGAACAGCCACCAGGATCCTTGTGCTGAGCCATTCCTCATACTGCAGGAGCCATCTTTCTCAAGCAGAGCACTCCTCTCTGAATGGCATTAACCTGAGGGGAAGCGATAGCCCCACCCCCACAGGAATTACTCTGCTCCACCCTGTGGTGCTATGATCTGCTGCTGAGTAGTACAACTGACAGATATTCACTAATTAACCCTACAGACAAGCTGCTAGAAGAGGGGGGTCACTGGGAGCTCTGAGAATTCAGCTGACTTTCCCTGGGCCTGGTGTTGATAAAATCCTGCCTTGGCGTGCAGCCTCGTTCTTTCTGCACACACCCAGGCCCAGCAGAGGCAGTCCCATGCTATGGATCATTGACAGCTCTAAACAGGTTGCCCAGGACCAGTCACAGGCAGGGTGTGACTCAGGTATGTACTAGAGTCTTGCATATCTACTTATTAAAAGAAACAAATGCAAATGATAGCCAAAATGGGAAAACAAAGAAACAGACCCTGAATGGGAAAAAAAAAAAAAATAGAGCATTCTCCAGAAGAAGAACTAGATGAAATGGAGGCAAGCACTTTATCAGATAGAGAGTTTAGAATTATGATTACAAAGATACTCAACAGCATGAAAAAAGACATAGAAATCATAAAAAAGGTGCAGTCAGAAATAAAGAATGATGCAATATCGGAAATCAATATTACACTGGAAGGAATAAACAGTAGGTCGATGGAGTAGAGGATTAAATCAGTGATTCAGAAGACAAGATAGAAAAAAACTGCCAGCAGAGTAGCAATAAAAAAAAAAAAGAATTTTAAAGAAAAAGAAAAGAGCTTAAGAAACATTTGGGACAATATTAAACATAATGATATCTGGATCATGGGAATACCAGAAGACGAAGAGAGTGAGAAAGGGATCAAGGATGATTAGAAGAAATAATGACCAAAAACTTCCTTAATCTACTGTAGTAAAAAGACACACAAGTCCAGGAAGTCCTAAACAAGTTGGACCCAAAGAGACCTACACCAAGACACATCATAATTGAAATGGCAAGGTTGAAGACAAGGAGATAATCCTGAAAGCCACAAGAGAAAAGCAGGTAGTTATCTACAAGGGAGCACCAATTAGACTACTATCTGATTTCTCAGCATAACCATTTCAGGCCAGAAGATAGTGTTGTAAAATGTTCAAGGTGATGAAAAGCAAGAACCAAGACTACTTGACCCAGCAAGGCTATCATTTAAAATCAAAGGAGAAATAAGAAGCTTCCAGGACAAGAAAATACTAAGGGAGTTTGATAACAACAAACCAGTAGTGCAACAAAAGTTAAAGGGCTTGTTAGAAGAAGGAGGAGGAGGAAAAGAAGAAGGGAAACAGAGGAAAATAATCTAACAATAATATGGCACTAAATACATATCTATCAATAATCACCTTAAATGTAAATGGTTTAAATGCTCCAAACAAAGGATATAAGGTAGCTGAATGGGTAACAAAACAAGACCTCATGTGTGCTGCCGTCAAGAGACCAGCCTCAGATCAAAAGATACACACAGACTAGACGTAAAGGGATGGAAAAAGATATTTCATGCAAATGGAAAGGGGGGAAAAAAGGTGGGGCAGCAATACTTATATCTGACAAATAGACTTTAAAACCAAGGCTATAGTAAGAGACAAAGAAGCATACTATATAATGATAAAGGGAATAATCCAACAAGGGAACATAACCCTAGTACACATTTACACACTAAATATAGGAGCACATAAATACATAAAGCAAATCTTGATGGACATAAAGGGAGAGACCAACAAAAATACAGTCATAGTCAAGGATTTTAACACCCCATTGGCTTCAATGGGCAGATCTTCCTGACAGAAAATCAACAAGGAGACGGTGGTCTTAAATGACTAACTAGATCAAATGAATTTAATTGATATCTTCAGAGCATTTCACCCCAAAGCAGCAGATTATACATACCTTTCAAATGCACATGGAACATTTTTTAGGATAGACCACATGTTAAGACACAAAACAAGTCTTGATACATTTAAGAAGATTGAAATCATATCAAGCATCTTCTCTGATCATACTATGAAAATAGAAATCAATGACAAGAAGAAAACTGAAAAATACACAAAGACTTGGAAGCTAAACAACATGTTATTAAACAATGAATGGGTCAACAAAGAGATCAAGAAAGAAATCAAATGATACCTTGAAACAAATGAAAATGAGGACACTAGAATGCAAAATCTGAGGGACACTGGGAAAGCAACCCTACAAGGAAATTTATAGTATTACAGGCCTATCACCAAAAAAAAAAAAAGAAAGAAAGAAAAAAAGAGAGAGAGAGAGAGAGAAAAGAAAAAGCTCAAATAAACAATAAACAATCTAACATTACACTTATGGGAATATGAAAGACAACAAACAACCCCGAAAGTGAGTAGAAGGAATGATATAATAAAAATCAGATCAAGGAACATGTATTAAGGGCCCATGGACAATGCCAAAGGTGCATAGGATTGAGGGTGGGAGGTATGGGTGGGTGAGGAGCAGGAAAGTGGGTGCAGGAAAATGGAAACAACTGTAGTTGAACAATAATAAAAAAAGAACATAAAAATAAATAAAAATCAGAGTAGAAATAAATAAAATAGAGTAAAAAAAATGATACAAAAGATTAATTAATCCAAGAGCTGGTTCTTTGAAAATATAAACAAGATTGAAAAACATTTAACCAGACTCATCAGAAAAAAAGGAGAGAGGACCCAAATAAAATCAGAAATGAAAGAGGAGAAATAACAACTGACAGTAAAGATATAGGGAGGGTTGTAAGAAAATATTATGAACAATTATACGCCAACAAACTGGACAACCTGGATGAAATGGATGCATTCCTAGAAACACACAGTCCTCCAAAACTAAATCAGGAATAATCAGAAAATCTGAACAGACAGACTATAACTGGTGAAATTAAAGCAGTAATCAAAAAATTCCCAACAAACAAAAACCCTGGACTGGATGGCTTCACAGGTGAATTTTACCAAACATTCCAAGAAGAACTAACACCTTTCCTTCTCACACTATTTGAAATAATTCAGAGTGCAGTCTCCCACACTCATTTTATGAGGCAAGCATTATCTTAATTCAAAAACCAAAGACACCAAAAAAGAGAAAATTATATGGGGAACAGGGATATTGACCTATCAGCATATATCAGTATAAGCTAATATTCTCAACAAAATATTAGCAAACAAAATACAACAATGCATTAAAATGATCATACACCAAGATCAAGTGGGATTTATTCCAGGAATACAAGATTGGTACATTTGCAAATCTATAATTATGACTCACCACATAAACAAAAAGAAGGATAAAAACCACATGACTATATCACTAGATGCCTACAAAGCATTTGATAAAACCCAGCACCAACTTATGATAAAAACTCTCAGCAAAGTGGGAATAGAGGGTCCATACCTAAACATAATAAAGGACACATATGACAAATCCACTGCCAGCATTGTATTCAATGGGAAAAGAACTACAAGTGTTTCCTTTAACATCAGGAATGAGACAAGGGTGTCTGCATTCACTTCTCTTATTTAATATAGTATTGGAAGTCCTAGCCACAGCAATCAGATAAGAAGAAGAGATAAAAGGCATCCAAATTATAAAGGAAGAAGTAAAACTGGCTTTATTTGTAGATGACTTGATAACGCACATAGAGAATCCCTAAGATTCCACCAAGAAACTACTAGAACTGATAAATGAATTCAGCAAAGTAGCAGGACACTAAATTAGCATCCAGAAATCAGTTGCAGTTATATATGCCAATAATGTACTAACAGAAATGGAAATTAAGAAAACAATCCCATTCACAATTGCTTCAAAATAATTAAATACCTAGGAATAAACCTAACCGAGTATGTAAAAAATCTATACTTGGAAAATTAAAGACACTGAACAAAGAAATTGAAGAAGAAGCAAATAAGTGGAAGTGCATACCATGTTCAGGGATAAGAAGAATTAACACCATTAAAATGTTCATACTACCCAAAATAAACTACAGATTCAATGTAATGCCTATCAAGATTCCAACAACATATTTCACAGGACTATAGTAAATATTTCAAAAATTTATATGGAGCCACAAAAGTCCCCACAGAGCAACAGTGATCCTGAGAAAGAAGAACAAAGCTGGAGGACTCACACTACCTAATATCAAAGTATAAAATAAGACCATAGTAATCAAAACAGCCTGGTACTGGCATCAAAACAGACACATAGATCAATGGTACAGAATAGAGAGCCCAGAAATAAACCCACACCTTTATAGTAAACAAATACTTGACAGAGGAAGCAAACACATACAATGGGCTAAAGATGGTTTATTTAATAAATGGTGTTGAGCAAATTGGACAAACATGTGCACAAAAATGAAACTAGACCACCTTCTTATATCACACAAAAATTTAAGTTCAAAATGATGCAAAGACTTAAATGTTATACCTGAAACCATAAAAATCCTTGAAGAAAACATAGGTAGCAAAACCTTGGACATCTCTTGGAGCAATATTTTATCAGATATATCTCCCCAGGCAAGGGAAACAAAAGGTAAAAATAAACAAATGGGACTTCATCAAACTAAAAAGATTTTTTCATAGCAAAGGAACACATCGACAAAATAAAAAGACAACACACAAAATGGGAGATATAGTTGTCAATACATCTGATAAGGGGCTAATATCAAAAATTTATAAAGCACTTACAAAACTCAACACCAAAAAAACAAACAATACAATTTAAAAAGTGGGCAAAGGACCCAAACAGACGCTTCTCCAAAGAGGACATACAGATGGTCAATAGACATATGAAAAGATGCTCAATGTCACTAATCATCAGAGAAATGCAAATTAAAACCACAATGAGATACCATCTCACACCTGTCAGAATGGCTATCATCAATAAATCAAACAAGTACTTGCAAGGGTGTGGAGAAAGGGGAACCTTTTTGCATTGTTGATGGGAAGGCAGATCGATATAGTCATTGTGGAGATACCTCAAAAAATTAAAAATGGACCAGCCTTTGACCTACTGATCCCACTTCTGGGAATATATCTGAAGGAACCCAAAACATTAATATGAAAGAACATAAGCACCCCTGAGTTCATTGCAGTGTTATTTACAATCACCAAGATATGGAAACAGCCCAAGTGTCCATCGGTAGATGAGTGGATGAAACAACTATGGGACATTTACACAATAGAATACTACACAGCCCTGAAAAAGAAGAAAATTTTTATTCTTTGTGATGGTATAGATGGTTCTGGAGAACATTATGTCAAGTGAAATAAGCCAGCCAGAGAAAGACAAATACCATATGATTTCACTTATATGGGGAATCTAATAAACAAACAACTAATAAGCAAAATAAGGACAGATTCATAGATAGAGAGCAGGATAACAGGTAGATGGAAGGAGGGTTAGGTGTTGGAGTGATTAAGCAAAAAGGAAAATGGACTCATGAGCAGGGACAACGGTGCGGTGACTGAGGGAATAAAGTTGGTATTAGGGGAATAAATGGCAATGGAAAAATTACAATAAAATCCATAAAAAAGAAACAATAGCTGAAACAATAGTACTATGGAACACTATTCTTCACCAAGAACTTGCAAAGCACACGTATTAATCATTCAACACTCCCAGGCAACCTGCAGGGAAAATTTTATTACTACTCCTATTTTACAGATGATAGTACTGAGATTATGAGCAACATCTGCCCCTAAAACATCTCAGCAGGACAGCCAGGATGGAGTCCAGGCAGGATGATCCAGTTCTCATACTCTCAACCACTACACCAACCTATCTTCCTAATGTAAATGTGTGTGCACCTATTCACTCCCTCATCAAACAGGTGTAAGGAAATCCCACCTAGTGCAATGTACGGTGTGATGCGTAAGAGGTACTCAATAATTAAGAGCACTTAGAATATTCCATAAGACGTGTTTGATAATTAAAGGACACCCTTTCCCTAGGGAAAAAAAAAGTTATTTTTACAAAATGGATAATTCTGTTCGGGAATAATGTTACCCTGAATGTTCTGCAGATAATAAAAGCTAAAGAATTATAAAAACATAAGGAATGCACAATGGACAGTTTGAATAACTAAAATTAATTAGAAACGGGCATTGCCTCTACCTTAATATCTTATGATAAAGAGCAGGGTTTTTTTTCCCAAACATAAAATCAGAAGTATATATAAATTTTATTCTCTTCAATTTAGACAAAATATGTCTTCTTACTTTCTTTATAATTTGGACAATGTTTATAAAAGTCTTTTCAAGTATACAGAGATCATTTATGTTCTCATTTATAGTTGGATATTCTTCTTTTTTCTTTGGATTGCTAACCAGAGTTAAAACTACTATTACTCTGTTTCATGCAGTTCTTATAAACAGTGTTTCACACTATTCCCCATAACATGCTTCTCTTCCAAAATATAATGAACCCTATTTGTCTGAAGTAGTATGTGTAAATTAATTACACAGCTATATATACACACATATGTGCAGGTTTGTTGGTGTGTGTATTTGGAGAGAGAGAGAGAGAGAGAGGCAGTAACTGGGTTAATTCTGAATGATCACTAAAGGGTTTACTGTAAATTTATGCTTCTAACCGAATATCCCTAAAGTTCATCTGAACCCCCTTACACACTACCCTTCCCCTACCTACCGCATATACGTTCATCAGTTCCAAGGAGTGACTGAGGATTGTCCCACATCATTAGATTACTTACAACTAGCCAATCAATAGAATAAAATCATATGTCATGTCTTCAAGAATAATGGATTTTCCCCCTTTATTGCTTTTCCAATCCCTCCGTCCTTTGTCTACCAACACAAATAGAGTATCTATGCATTAGTGGTAATAAGATATACCACAAAAGAAAGCAGCTTTGGATACACTGGAGGAGGTGGTGGGAATAGAGTTAAATTGACTAAAATTTTCTAACTACAAGTATCTCATGTTTTGTTGAGACATTACAAAAAAGTACATAATTGTGAGGGTTTTTTTAATTGTGTAACTTAGAAAGGAAAATGCATAACAATGATACATATGGTTTACCCTGCATGTATCTCAGTCGATCTAAAATATAATTCACAGAAATCCAAATTATGTTTGTCAAAAAAGAAAATGTAGTGGCTCTTTCAGAAGATGAAATTCTTTTTTCTCCCGGAATAAGTAGAAATGTACTGAGTTGAAACAACTCAAAGAAAGCTTTTATTTTTATCTTACTTGCACATAAGTACTTTTCTAGTAAAAATATTTATTGATCTGTAGACTATCTAAAATGCATTCTATACACAGATTAAATTATAGTCTATAATCCAAATTTCATTCATTTATAAAATAAAATGGATTTTTAGCTTAGATGCCCAGAAAAAAGGTGATTCCCCAGGACTTTTACACAATTCCCCCATCTAAAAATGAGTATATATAGTAGTGACATGCAAGAAGATATCAGGCTTGGGTATGTTGAAGTTAATTTAATTTTATAGTAAAATATTTGACACGGTTTCCAATAACCTGTCAATTAGAGTTGAGTCCATGAAATCTTCCCAGAACTATAAACTTTCCCAGATACCAACAATAGTCCACCCAAATAATTACTAGGTGTATTGTCCTAGGTAACTCTTCCTGAAATGCTATTCATTTTTTAAGCTCTTTCTCCCCACTGTTAGAAGTGGAACTCTTTGATAGGACAAGCTCCTTATTCTTTATTGTTATTTTCACAGCCCTCATACACCCTATTGCACATCTATGTTATGTATCTGAAATAAATGTGGAAGGCATGAAAGAAGGAAGGAAGAAGAAAGGCACTCATCCAGTTAAGAAGGATTCATTTTTTTTTAGTGACTAACATCATGCAACTTATTAAATACAAAATAATCGTAGAAAGAAATAATCCAATTCAACTATTTTCTGCAGGGGTTTTAAGGCCTAGAGCGAATTGCAATTTATAAGAAAGGTAAGGTTAGAGCATATTTGGAAAACATTAATTCCCCCCATGTATACCAGCTACTGAGAATTTCTACAGATAAGTTTTTGTCATTAATTTTTAAAAGCTGTATATGAACCATAAGCAAATTTATAATTAAAAATTATTGCAACTGATAGTTGGAAGTGACTCAATTTATTGATAGTAGCTATTCTTGCTTTGTAATATGCAACAATGTCCCGATTGCCCGTGGACCCCATTGCTTGCCAACCTCTTTGAACCTCACGTTTCTCCACCAACACAATAGGCTATCCATGAGGCTTTGTCCATGCAAGTTTCCTGCCCTGGGGTATCCTTGCATTTGCTGGCAGCCCCATGCAGTCTCAGAAATCTTGAAGTTGGCCTGACCACGCCAGTGTCAGTGTCCTCAGCAAGGTACTCGCCCACCAGACCCTACAGGCCCCCGACCTGAGGCCTGACAGCTTTTCAAGGGGCACCACAAGTATTAAGTCCTGGATGGAAAACAAAATTAAACTGCAAACTGGAGATTAATGTTTAATTAAAAGTCGACAAAGCATAACATTATGTCATTTAGGTAGCATACACATTATGTTTAATGTGAGATATAATAGTACATTAACATATTTAATATACCATGACTTAACCTCCAAAATTAAGTCAACCCAGTGATTAAAGGGATTTTTATGTGGTCTTGTTTTAAAGCTTCTTTAGTCTCTAGCTGCAATAATTATATAGTTTTATTTTGCTTCATATATGTTTATTTTGTTATCGTTGTGTTCATATCTGGTCTTCTATGTTCTCTTTGAACTCCGTGAGGATAAGAGGCCATTCTTTTGAGTGGATGCTATTGCTCATAGTAAGAGTGACCTTGAGTGTGTAAATTTCTATTATTTCAGTATATGTTTTCCCAGTTTGTATTATAAAGTGTTTTTCACAACACTTTTCTGGCTGAGTGAGAGTTCCCTGCAAAACAGAAACCATGCCTTCTCATCTGCAACTAGGATCCTTGGAAATGAATAGGTTTCAATGAATTAACTGATTATTGTCAAAATCACGTAGATGCATAAAAGAGGCCCAGTGTTCCCACTATCACGTCTTTTCCTGAATTAAAACACTAAATGTGAGAGAAAAAAATTTTGGTCTTTCAAGAGAAAGTCAATATTTATTATAAGAAGGCTAGCAATTAAGTACTCCAGAAGCTGAGGAAATTATAACTGTATTATTAAAATATAACAAAACTGCATCTTAGCTGATTACTTGAAATTCTTTAAATTTCCTGATTTCTACACTCATTGGCAAAAAGAAGAGTATTTGTGTTATAATCAGTCATCATAATTTCAGGGTACTTAAAAAGTACCCTGTGTTTCTCCTATTTCTAATTTCCTTTTCTTCAGATACCACTCCTAAGCATTCTTAGCTTCTGCTGATTGATGCTGTACACAACAGATACCCCATTCATACTTTGTATGTATCATTTTGTCAGAGACCGATTCACATACAGGTGCTGTTCTCTGACCAGAACTTTTGACTGATTTAATTTGTTGTCCTTGAAGTTAGGTGGCTAGCTTCTCAGCTAAGAAAATGTCAAACTAACAGAAACTATTCAGGAAAAAAAAAAGTTATTGTGAAGATTTTTCTCAGTTTCTAAACTGAGGGTCATTTACTGCAGCAGGACCTTGATAAATGTCTATAAGTCAAAGAATGTCTCACCATAAATGATTTGGGGTGACAGGCGTATAACATATTGCAGACACAGATTGGATTCCCAGCAAGGCCCATGTAGGCTCATACTTTTTGCCTACACAAGCAATACCAGGAACAGTTGCAGTTAAGAAGAAGGAATTTCTTTCTGATATCAATAAAGCACAATTTTATATTTCCACCAAGTAAGTGAAACATGATCTCATAGTCAAATTGTTACCAACGTCAAAATAGACCATCATGTACGTCAGAGGGCATTCACTGCTACCCATGATGTCATAAGTGATCATTTGCATTGTGTGAATAAATTCCTGTTAAAAACAGTCCTGGACTTTGGGAGCTGGACATGACATAGGATTGGATCTAATGTTTTTAGAATGAGTTAAGACCCCTGAATGACCACTCTACCCTCCATGAACTGACCGGGCATACAATGATAGAGACAGTTAGCTTGCGTGTCCCCTTTACGGTGCGTGATCTCTTCACCATTGAACACCTTTGTCCTGGTGAGGCCTACATTGCCTGAATATCACTGAAATCACACACCCTCTCAGGGGCTCTTAACCTTCAGGGCCTCTGACCTCCTCTCAAAATCATGTTTTTAAATTTAACAAATAAAAATTTGGAATTAAGAAAAGACTTATCTAGAATATATTTATCAACACTGAACCCACGTGACATAGTAATATATGCATGTAAGTATTAATATTAAAAAATACCTAGCAGTGGGCCTAATAATCACTACACTGAGTTTAAATAGTATTTTGAGATATATGGAACAACTGTACATAAAATAAAAGTAACTGGGATTGTTTTAGTGATCAAGTCTCAGGTATTGACACTACTGTTGTGATTCTTGCCTAAACACTCAATTGAAGGAAACACTAAATTTTAATTTGAGGTTAGTGAGAACAAAGATGTGCATATTTTCCAGCTAAGTTCATGAACCCCCCAATTGCAAACCACAGACCTATGGTGTGGGGTACAAGTCCTTTCCATTTAAACTCTCATCTGAAGCCAGTTCTCTTTCCCAGTGCAGCCAGACTCACCAATCAAGGCCACAATCAAGGTGATTGTGCACCTAAAAGGCTCAGTAAAGTGTGATTCTTTTTCAAGCTCTTTAAAGGTTCAACATTGCTGGCATATAGAACTGTGACCCAGCAGTCATAATCTTCCCCAGCATGTCTCCTAACAGTGGTCTCTGACAAACACTCCACACTTTAGCTGATAGTGTTCAAGCCAAATTGAATTTTGGACTTTTTCTTGTATGTACAGAATATTTCATACCTCTATACTCAATTTATTCATTAACAAAAATAATGCTGTTATCACTAAACCTAGTAAATTCTACTAAAAATGCAGATGAACTTAAGATAAAATAGTATTAGTAAAGCAGTATGGAGAGAGATTATGAGCAGAATGAGGAAATAAATTTTTAAACATTTAAAAAATGTTCAGCTTCAAATATGATTAAATGAGTGAACAAGTTCCCATTTTACAGCTATTCAACTAGAAAGGAATATATTTTTCTGTGACTATGTGTGTACATACACATGTACCTAATTATGTATTGACCAGAATATAGATTAATAGTTATATTCAGTAAATAGAACATAAAAAAATATATGTAAAATCAGCACATACATTTTGTCTGAGGAATACTGCTTTCAATCAACAGTCTGTGAAAATAATAGAAAACCAACAAACATATATACGAAATGTTTAAAACAATGTGGTTTCCTTAAAAGGAATGGCAGGAAACAACCTTTCCTTCTAACAACAGAGAAATAGGCTTTTTAAAAAAACAACTGACAAATGACATATTAAAATGAGAAATATCTAACATAACATGGTAAAGAACACATTAAGTAGATATGTGGCCTCCTGGCTTTGAATTCTGGGTTTACTCTCACATAATCACGAGACTAGTTACTTCGACTGGCTATCTCAAAGTTCCCTCTTGTGTATAGAGTTAATAATAATAATACTTAGCTTGAAAGTTGTTGTGAATATGAAATAATGATAATTTAAGCACACAGTAAGAACTATGAAAGTTTTAGCTACTATCGTGATCATGATTTTTATCATTATTATGGTTATGTAAACACTATAGAGTTTAATAAGATCAAAATAAAAATTGTGTCATTATATCTCTGATAAAACATGGATGCATGTACCCCCCAGGTAGACTGGAATAACATAAGGCCAGGTTGTTATTAGGGTGATGAGATTTTACTTGACTTCTAGCATAATTCATTATGGTGCTTGTCTTGCATTTAATAACAAATCCTGGCCTCACATTTCTTATAACAGCTTTTCTATATGAATGGCTTCTTCTGAATTTTCCAGAATGGCACTACTCCTGTTGAATAGAATCATTTTTCTTTCATTTTTTCCCTACTTTTTCTTATCTTTATTTTTATTTTTATTTTTTCTGTTGCTGCTGTACACAAAAACATTAGTGTGGTTTGAAAATAGCTGTTACAGGCTCTGTGACTGATTTTAGTGGGAGGTATCTTGAGAAATAATATCCAACCTTTTCCTTTCCCAATGCCTTAATTCCTGAATCCAATCATGAGCTGTCAGTGTAAGAAACGTTTAAACCCATAGATAAATTTCGTAAGTTTATTTGAGCCAAACCGATGACAATTGTTAAGGAAGAAAATTCTCAACACATTGAAAAAAATATTCCAGAGAACGGTAGTTTTGATTCTTAGATTATAATCAAAGGAGGAGGCTTAAGGGGGTTGATTACATGAAATCCATTGGTGATAGATTAGGGAGGTGGGAGAAAGCAAAATGGAGGAATCTCTGGGATTGGGGAGAAAGTAATAGAAATACAAACATACTATTTTTACATTGGCGAGTATAGGATCGTTAACAGTTAACAATGAACACGATAACAATAATAGTGAGGGGTTTTGTGGTCCCTGCTCTGGTTCAGTAAAGGGTCTGGGAAAATGGAAATTACCATAACATTCCAAACGTATGTTATCATAGACGCAAAGGGACAATAGGCTCAGTTAAAGTACAGACTGATCTTTGTCAGGGAAGATACCAGCCTAGGACACGACTACCCACCACAATTCACTCTTAGGAAGTGTGAACTTCAGGTCATTCTATGTCATCACTTTAGGACTCTGAGCGTGTAAGACCATCATGCGGGCTTTCCCTGAGCATGTCAGGTTTAGTATGTAGCCCCTTTTTCATCCACATAAGATAAACTCACTTCTATTTGTGTCTTTACTTTTGGAGGCGTATCCACAGAAAGAGAATAAGGAATGAGAATTGTACCACCATTAATATAAAACAATGGAACAGTATTATACAAATTGCTTCTCTGGTTATTTCAATATTATATGAAATGAGAAAAAGAGTTTTTCATGTTTTCACAGGATTTTTCAAGTGGTTTTGCAAAGTTGTTGGCATGACAGTTTCTTTCTCTAAAAGGAGCCTTAACATATTTTATGCAGTTGTCTATGTAAAACAGTGAGAGATTGGGTTGTTGTTTGAGGTAGGCCACCTGCCATGAAGGCTATTTATTTTACAGCCACATATGTTAGTGTTTGTTGCTTGGAGGGAAGCCATCATTTTTTGCCTCCTCTTTCTCCTAGAACTATTTTTTTCAACAGCTGTGTAGGACACATGCAAATTTAACAACAACTAAATAATTTTAAAATAAGCATCAGACAAGGGGTTATTATTATTTGGAGGGAGTACATTTCTTCAGTGCTTGATTTATGTTTGTATCACTTAGGGCCTTGGTAACATTAATTTCTTTGAAAATTGGTAAAATAAATTTGCTCCAGGCTCTGACCTTATATGACAAGATGAGCCCAGTGTGAATTTTTACAGTTGAGTTATAAACCTCTGAAGAGCAGTTTTTATTATGAAAATGCTGACAGTACCTCTACTATAGCAGTATGCATGATCTGGCTATAATTTTGTTAAAGAACAGATACAGGTAAAATAGCTATAAAGAAACAGAATATCCTGAAAGTAAAATGAAGAAAAGGAGGAGAAAAATGGAAAAAAGATAGCCAATGACATGAAAGAATAAGAAAAATGAGACACCTAAGAGGATAAGTAAAGAACATTTTTGGTATTTGTTTTTAAGCCAAATTATACATAAGAACTATACTCTTCAACTTCTGTGAAGTAGTTACATGCAATATTTTGTATAGGGTCTAGTGAAAGATAGTCACCATACGCTTTGTAATAAAAATGTTCTGTGGCATATGACACAAGAAATTATTTCAAATTCATGTTCAAGTGCTAAGGTTTTAGATTTGTACAAAAAAGTAGTGTTTTTATAAGGCCTTTGCATTATATATATACAGTTTGACTTCAGTAGAATATATGTACACATATTTTAAAGGATAAAAATTGTTTATGCACTTACCATGATTTCCCTAAACAAAATACACCCTCAGTTTTTGTTTGCTATTGTTACAAATGCAGAAATATAAAGTAGAGATTTCCTTTACAAGTAAATTCCATGGGTCAGAGCTGTTATCTCTTTTGAAAAATGTCACTACTTTATACAGGTAAGATTTGATTTTTACCAAATTGTATGAAATATATAATAATCCTAAGGTTTAAGTCATGTCAAGTTATTCAATTCATATTTTTCATTATATTTTTATATCCTTATTTTGTAACAAGTAAAATAATTATAATTTATCATTTTGATAATTTTTCTTTTACTACTCCCTTAACTCTCTAGCATTAGCACACTTCTAGAAAAAGTGTCTTTTAACTCTACAATTATTTCATCATTAAATTTTATAACCCCTTGTTTTCTTCTGATTAGCATACAATAGTTAATTGCTACAGAGACTGAGGTAAGTAGATATGAATAATTACTAAACAAATATGTACACTTTAGTGTTTATATGACTATTAGTACTTGATTTTACCCCCAATGGATATATTTATAATCATACTTAAAATTAGAAATGATGTTTTCAAAAATTAGTCACAATTATTATTATTAGGCACCCATTACTGTCTAGACAGAATGTTCCCTGTTTAAGAAAATTTATCTTACTCAAATTTCACCATAACTGTCAATTTCCAAATGAGAAACTGGATCCTAGAGCAGTTTCATATACACCCAAAGCACACAACTGTTGCCTGACATTGCATGGGTTTTAATTAATATATAGTAATTATTACTTTCTACAAAGTTTCAAATTAATCTACAATTTTGGTTTCAAAATTTGAATAAAACTGTGTAGATAGTTTATTAAACATTCAGCCCTCAATTATTGAGAAAACTAAAGACACTTGCTTGGAACAATGAAGCATCTATTAAAATTTTAAGTACATTATAACTAACCACAGGTATTTAGGTATAAAATAGGTATGCAATGTACAGCATGATGACTGTAGTTAACAATACTTTATTGTGTATTTGAAAGTTACTAAGAGAGTAGGTCTTAAAAGTTGTCATCACATGAGAAAAAATGTAACTGCACACAGTAATGGAAGTTTACTAGGCATATTGTGGTGGTCATTTTGCAATATATACATATATCAAATCATTAGGGTGTACAACTGAAACAAATATAATGTATGTTACTTATATCACAATAATATTTAAAATTACAGTAGAACACATACATATAAGAATGAAGGGTAGGGCCATATTTCTCAGGATTATTAATTTTAATGAATAAATAAAACAGTATTGGATAATCTTGTTTTCTTCCTTTAAATGACTGTCTTGATATTAAATTTCACACACACGTGCACACAAACACATTGAAAGGAGAGGATGAATGTCGTTTGCCCAAAATTCCCATATTTCAAACTTATGAAAAATTAGCACTGAACGATATGATACTGTTTTCAGATTATTTTTTAATCTATATTACACAGTTGTAAAGGATAACCCATTTATATTTTCTGATACAACCAGAGAGGATCTTTAATGGTGTAATTTGTGGATTTAAAAGGACAAAGCTTTGATGGTTGCCCATAGGAGGGGGTGTGGAGGAAAGGGTGAAGAGGTGAGGGGTTAAGAAACGCAAATATGTAGTTACAGAAAACCAGCAGGACTTAAGGTACAGTGTAGGAAATGGAGCAGTCGAAGAGCTTACGTGTATGACCCATGGACGTGAACAATGGTGTGGGTTTTGCCTGAGGGAGTGGGGGCTTTGGGGTGAGGGGGTAAAGACAGAAAAATTGGGACAACTGTATTAGTATAATCAATAAAAATGTAATTAAAAAATAAAAGGACGCACAATGGACTTTGGAGGAAAATTTTCTAACTGCGTATTTATAAACGCATTGTTGCCCGGATGCCCTCATCTGTTAAAGAATATCTCTCACCCAGGTTTCCACTACTAATCTCTGTGAATGCTTTATTATTTATTTACCAGAATTTTTATCTGACTTTCAGTTTGGTCAACTTCAAAGTTTACTCCAGCGGAGGCTGAATTAATTACACTTGAAGGGTATGGTCTCCAAGGCATATATCTTTAAAAATACATCAGTGCTAGTAAAAACCAAGTCCCCTGCATATCTCAGATTACCTGCAGACCAAGGGATAATGTGAAAGAAAAGACAGCAATAAAGCCAGTATTTTAGTTACATTTATGAAAAAGTACTGGTAGTTTCATTATTCTTAATTCTAGCATATAAATACAGTAGCTTCTTTGGGTTGCATACACAAAAACCTAAAATTGATGATATTGTTATAACCAATTTGTGTGTGTGTGTGTGATGGATGAACTGGCCATGATTTCTTTAAAAGATGGTTATTGACATTCTCACTATCTCATTTTTAAATGTTTCTGAGCTGGGAAATTATTCTGCAATCTGTAATAACCTACATGTTTACAAAATTTAAAAAAGCTATTTTTTATAACTATGATAGTTTAGACCAGACTCAGTCTTCAAATGGGGTATCAGAAATCTACTGGGACATGGTAAGAAAATTTAAAAACCTACAGTAATATATTTTCTCCATCAAAATTTCCTTATTTTTGCAGATTATAAAAAAATAACTTGTTGGTTATGTAAAATATGTATATATGTATTTTTAAAAAATTGTTTATTGGTCAATCATGAGGGTCAAAATTAATTAGATGAGTATATCTCAAATTATCTTAGTAAAGGATATTTTGCTTGTTTTCTATCAATAATTCCAATTTATCGTAAGTTAATATTTTGGTCCATTTACTGTTCAATGAGATCAGTCCATTCATCACTATACTGGGTGGTGTTTGCATAATATATCCAAGTTAGCACATTAAAATTTTACATTTATGTGTAGAAAAAAATATTTAAATTAAATGAACTCATTGTCATTGACTAACCTCTGAGATTTGATTTAGAATAAAGTAGTATGTGATGTGATATATTAATATAAATTATTTAATAGTATATTTTTAAATGAAATATATCTGAAATATTACATATTTGATGTATTCCATAAAAAAGTGACTACTTAAACATATTATTAAGTTCTAGTTTATAACTGATTAATAAATCTTATATCATTTATTTATTTAAAATTCTTAAACTAAAATTTAAAAATTTTCAATAATACCCCAAAATTAACAGTAAATAACACAATTCCAACTTAGTTGAAATAATTATAATTTATCATAAAAGTACCTGTGTAAATAATAAATTACTTTTTTTTTCACATCTCCCTGTGCCTTTCTGTTTCTTTTGTCCAAAGGCTCTTTGTACTTTATTTATACAGTCCCTATAAGCACACTTTATTTACATTACTTTCTGAAATATTGACTCCAATTTTGTTATTGGTGGAAGTGTGGTTCTTTCGGTATCTAAAGGAAAGGAATTTCCTGAGGCCCACGCGGGAGGGTGTGGCTCTGTGCTATGGTGTATTGGTGATGTACAATTAGGGGAGTTCCCCTCCTGACTTCCGATGTCCCACCTTGTCAGGCTAGCCATGGGAAAAGCCCAATCTTGTCTTCAGTGGGGCCAAGATGAAGTCCACTGCCCAGAGTTTATGCTTCACTATAAGTCCAGTCCAGTCCGGCATCCCAGTAGCTTAGAATATGTTTTCAGCTGCAGCCCATTTCCGGGCTGCAGCATCCAGATGCCCTCCTGGAGGTCATGGGCAACCTAGCTGTTAGGGTCACATGGAGAAAACAGCAAGTACACCATGCAAGTGCAAGTCATGAGCAAGAAAGAGCTTCTTTGTTTCCCTTGGATTGTGTTAGCTTGGGCTTGGGATGGTCCAGGGGCCCTCTCAAAAGAACCAATGAACTTCTCAGGCTTCTGTGAGCTTTGGTTGGGCCCTCCTCTCAACCAATCCCCCCTTTACTCAGGCTGGACTGAGAGGCCTCTTTGGTTAAGAACCTCCCCCTGCACCATTTTGACTTCCTTTGTGCATGCGCTGGAGGTGGGAAGGGAGGAGTGTTAATCCCTTTGTCAGAGCACCGTGCTGTGATTCCCTGGAGAGTGAGCTGTAGCTACCTATTGAAGCAAAAAGGCTATGTTCCCCATTTCATTAAGCTCAATACCTAAGTCCCTTTGCTCTTTTTCCTTTATTAGTATCTAACAAAACACCGGTGGTAACAATTTCATGTGGGTCTCAACATTCTCCCTCAATCTAGTCCCTCAATTTCAGAAGTCTAAATAAGTTCTCCTCCTCTTCCTCATTATCCTCCTTCTCCTTCTCCTCTTTCCCTCCTTTCCACTGAGTTCTTATGCAATATTCTCAAGATGGAAGAGAATGGAAATAAATAGTGATTGGTAAACAATGAGACATTCAAATGAGAGCAGGGTTTAAAAAATGTTTCAAGATCACTGAATAAAAGTAATGTCACTGAACATGCACATTATGCATTTACAAATATTTCGGTGTCTCTTACAAAGATCATAAGTTAGAATAACAGCCACAAATCAGATGCTGGTGATGTTTTTCTTTGAAAAGAGTTTGAGCAGGAAAATGAATTTGAAGAGCAGTGTGGCTTATCCTTGAAGTAAAGTCAGTCTTCGTAGTCCTGCTCTGGCCTCTCTTTTTATTTATTTATTTTTTAAATTTATTTTTATTTAACCATGGTTGGTATACAATCTTATATTGATTATATTAGTGTCAGATGTACAGTATAGAAATTCAACATTTCTATACCTTACAGTGTGATAACTTCACTAATTCTAGTAGTCACCTGTTACCGAGTAATGTAACCTGAATGTGCTGAAAAATTTAGTCAATATGCTTGAATAATTAAGTTCAGATAAACAGGAGGGGACACTACCATAATTCTAGACATTGGCCTAAGTGAAGGTAGCGGAGGTAAAATTCCTTGGAACTCCTCTTTTGAATTTGGTGACTGAGGGCAGGGACAAATACTGGATAAAAGAGCAATGGAATTAAGACTTCATATATCACAGAGTCATTTAGAAACAGAGATGCAGAAGAGGTAAGAGCAAGTGCACAGACTTGTGGAGAGGAGGAAAAGGGACTGAGTCCAGTGCAGCAGCAGCCAAGAGGCAAAGGAGGTGTGCGAGCCTTGAGGAGGCTGGAGGAGGAAGTGGGACAAGCATGGGAGATTCCTTGAAGTTGCAAAGCAGGGAGAGAATATGATGAGATTTGACACTGAAAAATAAATAAATCATTCCATATTATAGCAGGAGAACAAATTAGGGAAGAGTAATGTGCCCAAATGTAGCACCAGGAAGCTATTGCTGTAATATAGGAGAAGCATCGGTGGTTCCAGCAGAGATGAAAAAGAAATGGTGGAATTTCGAGAGATTTATGAAGGGACAGTTTATTAAGCTTGTGATGCTTTAGGTATTAGGCTGTGGGAGGGAGAGTAACATAAAAGATAAGCCCTAGGCTTCTTTTTGATTACTCGAATTTTTTACTATACTCCTCAGTGACAGGGGAATGTTTAAATAACAATTTTGAAAGAGTCAAATGAAAATTTAAAAATCTGAATAGAAATTTTAATTCAATAAAAACACATGTTGAAATCCAATTTCTATTCTTGTCTTAATCTGTTCTCTGTTCTTTGTTTTTTTAAGTTTGCAATCATGACATATCCATATAATGCTATGAAAAATGACATTCATTATACATGAGCAAACTAATGTTTTTCCATTTAGTATATGTGTTAATCGTGTTTTTTTCACTTTAACATTTTTATAATCAGGATTCATCTAACGCTAGAAAATCAACATTACCATTGTAGTAATTTTATAATGTTTTTCTTTTTCATGTTTTCTTTTGTTTCTGAAAAGCAGTTCCTATTGGTGACATATCTTAGAAAATTTGGCAGTTGAAATCCAAGAAAATTATTTATCAACTCATTTGAATAACAGGGGGTTAACCATAAAAATTATCAAATCTATTTGCTTAAATACTGTTTTGAATAAGAAATTTTACAGTAGTGGACCTGTATGTTAAAGAAAATGTGTTTTTAAAGCTGTTATTATATTTGGGAATGTTTAAAAACTACCCGTATTTCACTATTTTAAGATATGTTTGGGAATGCATTTTAAAATATTTTAATGAAAAGAAAATGAATCAATACTTTCTGCTCTTTGAACAATGTTCAATTCAATTAAAAATATTTTTAAGCAATATTTCCCCCAAAAGGCAACATTAACGCAGCTTTACTGAGGTTGTTCCAACACAGAGCAGGTTGCTGCGACAGTCAATGCTGTCTCTTTCTGTGGTCCAAACACTTTTGTTTTTATACGATTGCTTTCCTTAATTTAGTAAGATTGACTAATGTCTATATGGATATATTATGTGTCGGGCACTGGCCTAAGTGTTTTTCTTAAATTAAGTCATTTAATAAACAGCATTCCTGTTTTACAGATAAGGAAACTGATACAAAGAATATTTAGGAAATGAATTCATTTTCACACAACTTCTAAGTAGCAAGGTAGTAAGAGATAAGGAAAATTTCTTGTTCCTGCACCTCACTTTTCAAGATATGCATTAGTTCCAAAATATACTGATATTTTTCCAAACGCAGTAATTTACATGTTATTCTTGAGTAGATCCCCCACTTCAACAAGTTGTACCCCTCCCCTATCTATACCTAATAAACCTGTGGGTAGTCTTACGACGTCCATCAGCCTCATAGAAAACTGTCCAACTGCTGACTCACCCTCTGGTGTAAGAACTGCAGGAGCCTGCTCTCCTCCAATCTTGCCCTTCGGATGGAACTTCAGCCTCTTCCAGTGAAATCCCAATCCAGCTCATTTTAAAACACAGAAACAAGACAAACGTAAATGCAGCAATAGGTCGGATTTTCATTTGCCTCCCTAGGCATTTATCGTCCAATCTTCTTCTCCTCCTTAAGTCACTAACTTCTATGTATTTACAGTTCCCAAGTTTCCAGTGTTTCACTGGCTTAGAAAAGCATTCCAATCTGGCTCCCTCCCGCACTTAATACTTTAATTTAGCACTGCAACTAAGGTTGTTTCCAAATTCCATGACAAATTTTACCCCTAATTTTATCTAGCTCTTAGTAGCATTTACCTTTTTGGGTCCCTTTTTACTGAAAGTGCATGATCTGACTTTCCATCCCCCCACCCCACATACATTCTCTGCTGTTATGGAAGGAGTCATTGCTACTTTCTGTGGTGGCTTTTATTTGGTTTTCCCTTCATCAAGCATAGGCCCTCTCTTACGAGTTTCCCACAAAGCCGCCAACAAGCATCCTCTAAGCCACATATTTGGTAATGCCTCCTATTTGAAAGTTGTTGGGGTATATTTCACTGGTTTTGTGTAGAAACAATGGAATCAATAGTATCATGTTTTATTTTTCATAGAAGGTTATGCAAAAATGTTTCATCCTACATGTTCATTTCTTATAATGTGTTATAGAAGCTTATACAATACATTGAGAGATGGGTATCTAATTTCCCTCTCTATAAATATAGACTGGATTTAGTGATTAACTTGTAATGAATATCATATGGTGAAAGTAGCAGTACATGACTTTTAGGCTGAGTGACAAAGCGCAATGGCCATCACTGGAGCTCAGCACCTGCCTGTAAGGATTTTTCTCTGAGCTGGAGCTGAGGTGTCAGCTGACAGACAACAGCAACTGCCCGGCATGTGAGTGTCGGAGCCTTCAACTCATTCTGCGCACCTGTACTGAGTAGGGTAGATGATGAGCAGTCACTGGTAAGCCCTGCCCAACATAATACATAAATGTTCTCATCATTTTAAGCCACTGAGTTTTGTGTGTTATAATGCTATATAGATGATGGGTTATTACAGAAATAAATTAGTAAACTGAAAGCATTCTTTATTATAATGAAACTGAATAATATAGCAACATATGATCAAAATGATATAGAGGAATTTCTGTTGCCTTCCCAATAAAAGTCAACTTTAGTAACTAGTATTAATTTCAGACTCTCAGATCTGAGCTGACAATAACAAATTCAACAGTGTTAGCACTGCAATGTGTGTGTTTCCTATAGCGTTTGGTGTATATATATCGTAGTCAGTTGATGATTGCATTGATGAATTGTAATTATATCATTTCAGACCCTTAGGAGATAATAACAGTACTGGCATTTTATTGTTGTTTTTAAATTCTATTAAGAGCAAAACATCTCCTTGAGGCTCTGTGATGCCTAGAAATGTTCTTCTCCAAGATGGGAGCTGTAGATACCAATCTTGCCTTGTAAACCTAATCTCTACAGCCTGTGGCTGCTGCTCTCAGTGCTTTTATTATCTCTCATCTCACCTCCACTTCTAGCTTATCTCTCTCCCCAAACAACTGTCTCCAACCACACTCCCGGGTATCCATTCCAATTCCTTTCTCACTCTCTCAGGAGTTCAGACACTCTGGGTATACCTGTGGCAAATGGCCATGCTTTCTTTAACCATGTCATAGAACTCACAGGGGTCCAGTGAAGAGCTGTATAGCTCTAAGATTCACAGCTGTTCTATGAGTTTAAAGTTAATTGACACTACATTTTAGTAATACTTTTTGTCTTTTTTCTTCTCTCAGTGAAAGAGATTATGAGTCATGCAATCACAATTGCATGGTAATATAGCATTTGGCATCGGGGAGATTCATAGGAAAATTGTACAAAGTTTAATAGATCTATTATTCAGATAAGTCCCAAGTTTTAATGCATATGGATGGATTGGCAAATTAGGGAAAGAAAAAATAAAATGTTGGTTAAAGTTGTATAAGACAGCTTTGATTTCTGCATAATCTAACATTTTTATTGAAGGCATCCTTATGTGTATTTGAAATATAATGGTTAAAGAAAGCATAATATTATGTCATAATATTTAGTTGTTTATATGATAGGCATGTAGCTTAAGTCTAAATTTGGGGTGCATGATAATTTATAAATTTCGCCATAGTTAATACACAGCTATCAAACTTAGAGAATGTGAAAAAGACTTGGAAACTCTGTTGAGCAGATTCCTCAACAAATGCAACAAAAGTCTGATTCTAAAAATAAGTATCCTGGTCCCATATCTAAAATTTCTCTTTTTATTGTCATTTTATATTTCATTCAGGGGTTAGCCAAAAGCATTGTATCCAGAAGTGATCATGTCTACTCACTCAAGTGAAAATAGACTTTTCGGCAAATATTTAGTTACATATATCCTTTGTGTAAAATAAGAAAGGACTGCAGATGTTGCACACACATAATTTCTCTCTGATTTGAAATATTCCCTGAAATTGAACAAGAAGTCTGAAAATATTCCTGGAAGGCTCCGGAATGTAGGATTTG
The DNA here is from genome assembly GCA_004026545.1 of Mormoops blainvillei. Classification (NCBI taxonomy): domain Eukaryota; kingdom Metazoa; phylum Chordata; class Mammalia; order Chiroptera; family Mormoopidae; genus Mormoops; species Mormoops blainvillei. Next base: position 62,110 of record PVJD01008839.1, read on the forward strand.
AAATATTAATAATTTAAAAATAAACCAAAATTGGAAAGTGAGATATTCTTGATCTTAAGATGACCTACCCTACAAAAGGTTGATTGACAATTTTAAACTCTTCGGCTTCCATTTCAGGAGCTGGAGTTCTACATGGATCCAGGCAAGATTTGTTCATTCAGACTTTTGAGTATATGTCTGCCCACATACCTCTGGGTATTTGTCTGTAAAACTAAAATTTACATGTAATTTTTGCTCCTTATAACAATTTGTTTCTATAATAAAACAGTACACTAGACACTAACAGACTTATGGAACTTTTTCAGTCACAATATTTATTAGCACAGAGGGAAGCAGTAGTTTAAATTAGCCAACTCTTCTTCAGGCCCATGTGAATGGAGTGGTTTAGCCTGGTGTACTTGATGTGAGGTATTAGGAAATTTTTCTTGGGACAGTGTGAACATTGTAGTTGATACTAAACCCAGTTTTGGCTGCTTGCCACTCAAAAACCAATGCTCAAGACATTGGACCTGGTGGAGGAAAAATCGGTGTATTCAAGAGCCAGCAGCCTGAGAAATGGAGGACTCTCATCACGAAGGGAAAGAAAGGCAAAACGAAGGAAACCCAAAGGGGTCGTGGCTCTCATTTAGGGCGCTACATGCGAGCCAGCACAGTCGACTCCCATAGTGACCTCTATCTCAGAGCCAGTCAATGGCCTGGTTTTCATCAGACCAAAGTGAGCCCTTCGGAGCCGCAGTGCCTGAAGGCTGGAGTCTGCTTTCTCTGTTTAAGTTAGCTCCTATGATCATAAGCAAAGAGGCTCTTTATGGCTGCTGCATGTGAGTTTACAAGTCATCATTTACAGAAACAGTATTGAAAGAATGGAGGGGTGGGTTACTGGGTCACTTAGCCTAAGAATTCCTGAGTAAAGGAAGATAAATAATCGTTTACTAGATATTTGCTAATCTTTTTAGGGTGCATGTAATTTTCAACATAGTCTTGATTGTGGCACTAACTATTGCTAAAGAAAATGGGCTCTTGTGAAGTTGTGAGAAAAGAGATTCAAGCATGAACCTCTTTATTGCATGAGAGAAGTTTAAGCATAATAGCAAGATTTATTAAGGTGGAAAGGAATAATACGTCTTGGGGGTGGCGGGGAGTGAGCAGGGTCTAGCAACAGCTGCTCCAAGGTTCTTGATAGTCCTCCAAATATTTTCTTGGTTTTGAAGAGAAACATGCTGTCTTTCAAACTATCCAATCTCTTTCCTGATTCTTCCTGGTGCTGTGCTGGATCCTCCCCTATTTAATCCCTTTTCTCGGTCTTCCTGGTTTTTGTTCCCTTGTACACTCTGAGCATTTTCCCCGGCTAGACTCTCAGCACTTATGCTCTCCCTTTTAAGGGATGTTAATTTTCTATAGAAAAAGAACAAATAATTTTAGACTATAAAAATATTAATGCTGGTATGCGTCTTACTGATAAATGTATTTTATGTGGTGTCTTATACCACAAATTATGTCATTGATAGCCATTATTTTTATTTAAATTATTTAGCACTGAAGCATAATGACAGATCTAGTCCATTGGACATTAAAACTATAATTCTTTTTTGAAACATAAAATACCCCTGCTGTGATTGATATTGCCATGACGGTGACATAGTAGACTCCTAAATTTCCTTCCTCTGTTGACTTATTGATTATGCAGGTGCATATTGATCAATTCTCTTGGAGAAACTGAGAAAGTAGTTGAGTGACTCCTTTATGTCAGGTAACTGAGAAAATCCCACAAATAACATAAGTAGAAAAAGCTGAGACATACTCTCGCTATAAACTTCAATCCTAGAACAAAGCCTTACAACTGGAAAGAAATCCCCAAATCTCAGCTTGTCCTTGAGAAACAGAGTTTGGACCCCAATATAGCACATCAACTTTTAAGGCTACCACCCAAGAAACAGACCCCCATTGGCCTAGCACTGAATTTTCAAATGAGGCTCGCTTACAGGAATCCCCCATTAGTATAGTAAAAAGGAAGCAGTAGTTACAAGACAGCATGGGAGCACTCTCAAAGCTATGCTCCCTGGGCTTAACATGGAGGGAACAGGCTCAACCCTCTGTCTCACAGTTTTTCCCAAGAAAGGGTTTCATTGAAAGTTGCTGCCTTAAGGCTCAGTCTCCAATCAACCGGTATTTTAGAGCTGAGTGGGATCCTCCTGGGAGCCTGAAAGTGCAGGTGGGCTATTCCCTGCCTTGTCCCTCTAGCTAGCTTCAACAATAAAGCCAAGTCAACAGCATCCCCTTGGAGGGAGCTTGTCCCCACATCTAGATTTCCTACTTTTCTGGCTACCACCTGAGGGACAGGCCTTCAGATCAGAGTATAAATAAATGAAGCAGAGATTAGAAACACAATTTAAAAAATCAATGAAACTAAGACATGTTTTCTTTTGATGAAATAAACAAACTAGATAATTCTTTAGCTAGAATAAAAAAGAGAGAAAGAGAGAATAAAACAAGAAGTGAAAGAGAAGATGCCACAGCTAATATCACAGAAAAAGTGAAGATCATAAGAAACTACTATGAACAATTATGCACCAACAGATTAGCAACCTATAAGAAATGCACTAAATTCCTAAAAACATACAACCTACCATGATTGAATCATAAAGAAAAAAAAGTCTGAACAGATCAGTTTGCTAGCAGAGAGATTGAATCTATAATCAAATACGTTCCAAGAAACAGAAGCCCAAGACCATAATGTTTCACTGATGAATCCTATGAAACATTTAAATCATTAATATCAATTATTCTCAAACTCTTCCAAAAATTAAACAGAAGAGAATATTTGCAAATTGATTTCGTGAGGAAGATCACCCTGACACTAAAGCCAAACAAGGACACTATAAGAAAAAAATAATACAGGCCAATAGTCATGTTGAATGTAGATGTTTCACAACAAAATAAAGCAAACTGAAATTAACAATACATTAAGGGAATCATTCACCATGATCATGTATTATTTATTCCTGGGATGGACAGATGCTTCAATATATGCAAATCAATCAATGTAATACACTCTATTAACAAACTAAAAGAAAAATCATATCATCTCAATAAAAGGAGAAAAATCATGTGACAAAATTCAACATACTTATATGATCAAAGCTTAGGTATAGATGGAATGTAGCTCAAAATAATAAAGGTCGTATGTGACAAGTTCACAGTTATTTCACACCCAAAGGTGAAAAGCTGAAAGTTTTTTTTCTCTAAAAATGAAGAAGATGAGAATACACATTCTCACCAGTTTTATTCAACATAGTACTGTACTGGAAGTTTTAGCCAAATAAATTAGGCAAGAAAAAGTGTTATTGGTAGAAGTGGAGTTCTTGTGGTTTCCCGAGAAAAAGAATTTCCTGAGAACCCACATGGGAGAATTAGGTTCTGTGGAAAATTTTATAGATGATGTAACATTAGGGAGGGTTCCCCTCTTAACTTCCTAAAGCCCTGTCTCCATCTGTCTTGCCATGAGAAAAGTCTAATCTTATCTAATCTTCAGTAGAACAGCAACCACTTCCCTTAGTTTTTTCTCCATATTAAAGTCTAGTCCAGCCCCGCATCCAGCTAGTTCACTATATGTTTCTAGCTGCAGTCCATTTCTGTGTTGCAGTATTCAGGCTCCTCTTGGAACCTAGGTGTGGAGTCCATGTGGCCATGACCATGATCACAGAAAGAACAGACCAGCGCAGGGTGCAAGTGCTGGTCATGGGGGAAAGGGGAGAAAGAAAGGTAGAGAGGGACAGAGAATCTTTGTTCCCCTGGGATTATATTAGCTTGGGCTTGGAAAAGACCAGAAGTTTTTTAAATGACCAGTCAACTTTCCAAGTTTTTGCAGGCTTTTGATGTTAAACCCCCTAGAGTTACAGGCCTCTTTGGTTGAGCCCCAGCCCTATGCCCCCCAGTAATCCAGTACCCAAGAGGAGGAGAGGAGTGTTAATTCCCTTCACAAAGCAATGCTATAATCTCCTGGGGTGTGATGCTGTAGCTTCCTGGCTAAGCAAGCAGGCTAACATCCTCCAGTTTATTAAACTTAATGTCTAGGTCCTTATGAGCCCCTTCCTTTATTAATATCTACCTAAATACTGACAGTAACAAAAGAGAGAAATGCATCCAAATCAGAAAGGAAGAAAATGAAACAAAAACATTCAACTTGGAAAGGAAGAAGTAAAATAGTCTTTGTCTGCAGATGACTAATATTCTATATAGAAAACCCTGTATACTCCACCGAAAAGCTGTTAGAACTAAGAAACAAATTCAGTGAAGTTTCAGGATATAAAATCAATATATATAAATTGGTTGCATTGCCCTGGCCAGATGATTAAACTGGCAGGAATGTAGTCCCATGCACCACATGTTGTGGGTTTGATTCCTAGTCAGGGCACATACCTAGGTTGCAAGTGTGATCCCCAGTCAAGCCATGTACAGAAAGCAACCATCGATGTCTCTCTCTCACATTGATATCTCTCTCTCTCTCTCTCTCTCCCCTTATCTTTCTAAAATCAATAAAAACATAGGGAAAATCAAATAAGGTGAGGATTAATAAAATTGTTTGCATTTCTATACACTATCAATTAAGTATTGAAAGAAAATTTTTTTAAATCCCACTGTAATAGCCTCATAAAAATGTAATACTAAGAAATAAACTAAAAAGGAAATGAAAGATGTGTACATGGAAAAGTATGGTATTTATGGAAGAAATTAAGGAAGACACAAATAAATGGAAAGCTATCTCATGCACATGGATTTGAAAAATTAATATTGTTAAAATGTCTGTATTACCCAATATAACCTACAGCTCAGTGGAATCCACATCAAACTCCCCATAGCTTTTCTTCACAGAAAGAGAAAAATAATTCTTAAAATACTTTTTAAATCTCAAAAGACTCAGAATATCCAAAACAATCTTGGGAAAGAAGTACAAAACTAGAGACATCATTGCTTAAATTATAATACTAAGCTATAGTAATTAAAGCTGTGTGTTTCTGTCATAAAAATGGACACACAGATGAATGAAATGGAATAAAGGGACCCAAGATAAACCCTTGCATATGTGGTCCATTAATATTCAACAAAGGTTCCAAGTATATACAATAGAGGAAATATATTTTGTCCAATAAATGGTGCTGGAAAAACTGGATAGGCACATACATAAGAATGAAACTGTGTTCCTTTCTTGCACTGTACTCTAATAACCCAAAGTCATTTAGATAATTGAATGTAAGGCCTAAAACCATGAAACTTCTAGAAGAAAACTTAGAGAATAATCTTCTTGACATTGATCTTGGCAACGACTTTTCAAATTTGACATCAAAAGCAAAGGCAACAAAATAAAGAATAAACAAGTGTGACCACATCAAACTAAAAAGATCCTGCACTGCAAAGGATGCCATCAAGAAAAAGAAACGACAACTTACACAATGGTAAAAATTATATAAGCAAATCACATATCCAGTAATCAGTTAGTATCCAAAATACACTAAGAACACACACAACTAGATAGCAAAATGTAAAACAAAAATATCAGAAATGAAATCAAAACTAAAATGAGTAACTCAATTTGAAAATGAGCAAAGAAATCAAAGAGGTTTTTTTTCCTAAAGTAGACATGCAACTGGTCAACAGGAACATAAAAAACCACTTGATGTTACTGATCATCAGAAAAACACCAATCAAAACCACAAAGAGATATTGTCACACACACATGAGAACATCTAATATCAAGAAGACAAGTGATAAGAGTTTTTGACAAGGGTGTGGAGAAATGGTAACCCTTGTACATTGTTGATGAGAATGCAAATTGGTTCAGTCACAATGTAAAACAATATGAAACTTCCTCAGTTTAAAAATAGAACTATCGTATGATCCAGCTCTCATATTTTTGGTCATATAGTCAACATAAAATCATTATCTCAAGGAGATGACTGTATCCTATACTTATAATAGTATTATCAACAATAGCCAATGAATGAAAACTACCCGTGTCCATTGACAGATGAATAGATAAGGAAAATGTGATATTTTTAGTCAAGGGACTATCATTCAGCTTTAAAAAAGGATGTCCTGCTGTTTGTGAGATCATGGACAAACCCAGAAGGCATGATGCTAATTGCAATGTCAGACTGAGAAAGACAGCTACTGTGTGGTATTATTTATATGTGGAATAGGATGGAAGGAAGGAAGGGAGGGAGGGAGGAGGAAGAAAGAAAGAAAGAAAGAAAGAAAGAAAGAAAGAAAGAAAGAAAGAAAGAAAGAAAGAAAGAAAGAAAGAAAGAAAGAAAGAAAGA